>JAJKFI010000005.1:2366383-2514635 GCA_029204185.1 Lerista edwardsae | reverse complement strand
ACACACACACACACACACACACACACACACACACACACACACACACAGAGCAAGCGAGCGAGCTCTGAAAAAGCACCTCAGGCTGCTTTGAGTTTGTGGAGATAGACGACGGTTCCTCAAGTGTCCGTTGCAATGTCCTGGGGCGTCGCAAATTCAGGACATCGCAGGACACCTTCTGCCCAGCAGTGAGCCCACAGAGCAACCCTACACACAGTTATAGGAGGCTCAGCTCCGAGGGCAGAGCTCCTTCACACAGTTCTCACACTCTTGAAAAAGATCCCCCGCCCCCGTGCCCTGAGTCTCTTACCGCTGTTTGTAGGATCACTCCATGGTATCCAAACCGCAATGATGACCTGCAGTGATGATATCATCCCATCACACACCATTGCCACTTACCTTCAAGTTCTGAGCACTGCTTTTGCAGCTTGGAGGGTATCGTGATGAAGGTAAGTTTGGGAAGCTCTGGACTAGAGGCAGCACAGTTTAATAAGTAAAATTCCATAAATATGTCAATGAAATCAACACTAATATTGTCAAGGGCAACATTTCTTCTTGCCCTTTGCTGATCTCACCAGCGTGGAAAGTGGTAGGCTAATCTCTCTCCAATGTACATCAGGATGTGGCTGCTACTCCTTGTCAACTCAAAAAACAGTGGGTGCGGAGGAACTGTTTTTTTTTTTCAGGGCAGGTTAAAGGGCCACACCTTAATTTTATACAAACATCAAAATGGGTTCATAAAAGCTAATTTGAAAGAAAGTAGTTATGGGAACTACCTACTGAAAATGTATATGTGAATCAGGTTACTTCAACATTGTCTTACTTTTGTCCTTCTCTCCTGTTATTAGTTGGTATATATGTACTTTGAGACACCGGGAGCCATGTCGGACTGGCTGCTCATTGGATTATTTGCGGCAATGGTGGTGCTTCTGCTGCTGACACTCTTTGGCTTTGCTGTTTATTCGGGGCTCTTCACAGAAGTGGTGGTGAGTGCCGGTTCACCTCCCTTCAGCAACATCACAGTGGCATACAAATTCCAGGTGGGACCGTACGGCGAAAGTGGGAGGCTGTTTACGGAGAGCTGCAGCATCTCTCCCAAGATGTACTCCATTGCTGTGTACTACGACAATCCTCACACGGTAAGTCACAACGGGAGTTCCTTTTTGGTTTGTGAGGTTTGAATGCATCACTGTGGCTTGTGGAGAACCTTTTTCTTGTTGGTTACCTTGCGTAGCTCATGGGCCGTTTATGGAGAGTTGCAGCATCTCTCCCAAGCTGTACCCTAGCTGTGATGATGACCTGTGGTGATAATATCGTATCACCTCATCACACGCCATTGCCACTTATTTTCTAGTTCTGAGCACTGCTTTTGCAGCATGGAGGGGTTTGTGATGAAGGTAAGTTTGGGAAGCTCTGGACTAGAGGCAGCACAGTGTAATAAGTAAAATTTCATAAATACATGAAATCGACACCAATTTGCCCAGAGCAATGAAATCGACACCAGTTTTCCCAGAGCAAAACTGGAAATTCACTTTAAAATAGCTCCAGGTAGGTTTCTGAGCCCCGCAGAGGCCGTCCATTGCCTCTACAAGGCTCAGAAACCCACCCAGAGCAATTTAAAGTGAATTTCCAGTTTTGCTCCAGGCTTCATTCTGAAGCCTGTGGGCTGATGTGCACAGCATCTCCGGGCTTTGGAAAGCTTCCAAAGGTGACGGTAGCACTGCTTTGGTTACTTTCGGAGGGTCCCCCAAATCCACGGATTCCAGCCTCCTCAGATTTTGGTACCCATGGGCGTTCCAGGAATGGGACCCATTCAGATAATGCGGGCCCACTGTTTGTTCCTATTGGAAAGGGTCAGTTGATAAGTCACTGCTTGACTTCTCGGTGATTTAGCAATATGCATTGTATAAATTGTACTTAACCTATTAAAAACCTGATGCTGCATACAAATGATGTGTTGCATTTTTGTTGTTTTCTAATTAGACAGGTATGCCTATGATATCCGTGGATTTGAAACCTGTGGATATAAGAATCTGTAGGTTCCAAACCCGTGGATTTGGGCCCACTCCAGACCCTTCAAACATGACCAGAGCTGTACTCTGTTCACGCCTGGAGGCCTGCCATGCATGGCCTCCCCAGCCCCCAGAATGCCTGTTTTGGGCTAAAAAAAGTGACTTCCAGTTTCTCGGGGGAAACAGAAGTGACATTTTTATGCCTTATAACCCATTCTGAGAGAAAAACTGAAAACTAGGCTAGAAATTAGACAAGAGACTGTGCTGGAGTGAAAACAGGGTTATCCTATTAAATATAAGAGTAACACTACTTGAAAAAGTGCGTCTTGCCCAGTTAGCAGGGGCAAGAAACTGGAGGCTGCATTTTTTTTTTTTTGCTGGAAACGGGCATTAAAACCCTCTGGGTTTGGAGGGTCAGTGTAGCCCAAATCTATGGGTGATTTCTTTGAATGCTTTCTGAAGCCCACAGAGGCTGTGCATGTCTGCCGCTTCCCCAGCTCTCAGATTGCCTTTTAAAGGCATGAAATCTGCGGATGAGGGCCTACCTATGTACTTTGTTGGGGGTAATTTTTTGTCCTTGGACGTTGTGTTTTTGAACAAATATATTTATAACTGAAGATTGTATGACTATATTTGTTTTTGGAATTTTTCAGTTGGTGCATATTTTTATCCCTGGCAGGAAAAGATGCACTTGTTGAATTTCTGACATTGTATAGCTTATATTGTACAGCTGTTGTACACCATAAAATGTCTGCTTAAAAAAGATGTTAAGTGTAGATACTTAGTGGAAAGGGGTGCAAAGATCCTTTGGGGCCTGTTGGAGAAAGGTGGCTTGTTAGGGGATTAGATAGATGTCTATGCATTTACAGGTGAGGCCTAGGTATCTATGAGGAATCTGTTCCTGGACCCCCCATGGATGCAGAAAACTGCAAATAAGCAAATCCATGGTTTTGGGCCTCTCATACTCCGAAAGCGACGAGATATGCTCTGGTCACCCCTAGAAGGCATAGAGGCTGTGCATGTCTGCGGCTTCCCAGGTCCTCAGAATACCTTTTAAAGGCATAAAAACGTCATTTCTGGTTTTCCTCTGAAAACTGGAAGTCACTTTTTTTTGCCTGTAGATTAGAAGGCATTCTGATGCCCGCAGATGCCACGGGTGGATGCACATGGCCTCTATGGCCTTAAACAACTCTCTGGAGGCAACCAGAGTGCACCTCTGGTTGCCTTTGGAGGGTCCAGGTAGGGCCAGGTCTGGCTCAATGTGGGCCTGGGGGACCCAGCCAGATCCATGGATAGAAAATCTGCAGCTAAGTAGGCTCAACCTGTATATCACAGTATAATGTGAATAGTTACTGAAATGCTAACGCATCCATAAACAGTAGCAATTTAGCTTGTCACCTCAGAAGAAGCGTTCCTGAGGGTGTTTGTGACTGCTGCTGCATTATTGTCATTTTGAACTTTGCCTCCTCCTAGACGCTGACAGGTGGTGCTTTCATGAAAGGTTGTGTCACAGGCAGTTTTAGTAAAATATGGCATTTATGTGTAAGAGCTTGTATGTCCTTTTCTTTCTCTTGCAGCTGTCCGCCTTCTGCTTCTCATTTCAGTTCAGTCTGTAACATGGATTTTGATGCTGGCTGCAATCCAGAGAATTGCACAACTAGTCCTGTGTGCCAAGCAGTCCTTTGACTTAAAAACAAAACAGTCTTTTGAAACTTGGTTGAGATTGGCAGCAGGTTGTGGTGCAGTATAGGGGGCTGCTAACATCCAGTTGGGCATAAGTACACCTTTAAAGGGTAAAGGTAAAGATTTCCCCACGATCGAATGGTCTAGTCGTGACCAACTGTAGGGGGCGGTGCTCATCTCCGTTTCGAAGCCTGTAGAGCCGGCATTCGTCCGAGGACAAGCTTCCGTGGTCAGGTGGCCGGCATGACTACATGCCGTGGCGCACGGAATGCCGTTACCTTCCCACCGAAGTGGTGCCTATTTATCTACTTGCATTTTTACGTGCTTCCGAACTGCTAGATTGGCAGGAGCTGGGACAAGCAATGGGAGCTCACTCTGTCGCGCAGTCTTGAACTCCCAACATTCCGGTCAGAAAACCCAGAAGCAACGGTTTAACCCACAGTGCCACCATGTCCCTTAAGTACACCTTTACATGTCCCTAAAGAGCTATTTTGAATATGGATACCATGTTCTTATAGAGGCAAAGTGTAGCTGGTTGTGGACTGGTCCAAAGAGATCCACTGAAGATTTGCACCATAGTTCAGCTTTGCCAAAAGGATGTGTGGTTGTATGTTTACTGTTTGTATGTTTGTATACAAACAATCTGTATGGTCTGTATGTCTGTATGTTTGGTCTGTATGTTTACTGTTACGTCAGCGCAGCCCATGGAATCTTTTGTTCTGTTGTAGAAGCACATTTTGGCAGATCACAGACCCCACCTGTTGCATTGACTTGGGCTGTTATGCTGGGGCATAGAGCTAAGGAGACAGGGCAATTGGGTAGGCAAGTGGGTTGCAATGTGTCCTGAGCTTCAGTTACTATCAGTTGGATGACTCAATACCAATGATTCTTAAATCTGAGCAAGAAATCATTCAATCTGCGACAGATTAGGTATTCAAATGTCCTTCCCTTTTCTGGTACTTGCAGATATACAAATCCTTAGATCTAATTTTTTTCTTTAGGGATTTCTGAAGTATATGAATCAGGATTTCAGTCACCCGCAGAGCAGAATAGGGCAAATCTTTCACATTTCTTGTGGTCCTGTACAGGGAATGTGCACAAATACTATCTTCCTCAGGGCTGCTGAGAGCTGGCATTGGGTCTGGGGCAAGATGCCTGACTGGGCCCTCCTTCCCAAATTGTTTTGTACCGTATAGTTCGTTTTGACATGGCAAGGGCCCCCTGGAAGCCCAGACCACGGGGATTTTTTCTCCCTGCGCCCCTCAGGCCTGATCCTCCAAGTCTACCAGGGCAGAGTGAATCAAGGTTGAGATTAAGATTTAAACACACTTCTGAATTAAATGTACTCATGTACTACATCTACACCCACCTTTCTTTTACAAGGAAACCAAGGAAATCTAACATCTCTTCCTCTTTATTATGTACGCACCTTCCTTCCAATCAATCATAAAAAATATAAAATACAATAGCCCCTATAAAACAATAAGCTAACCAATAGCTGATTATCTAAATTTCTCTACTGCTAAAGGACTGTAATAAATGGCCTCTGGTGACTTCTTGAGAGAAGTAGTACTATAACAAACATCTTGAAGGGGTATGTGATCCTTGATTTGAGGACTGTTGAGATCCTTGAGGATCTCTGCTCCTGTGCAGGCCTCAGGCCTGGGAGTAGGCCTCACCGGACCTGTCTCCCCTCCCAACGATCCTTTGATCCAGGTAACGACAAAGGAAGAATGGGGGGGGGGAGGGGAGGAGCAGGGAACAACACAGGGAGAAGAAAACGAAGGAAAATTACAAACTACAAATCGTCTCAAGAAAAACGCTGAGCTCTGTGGAACTCAGCAGTTAACCGTCCTGTCCCTTAAGGAGGCAGGGCCGGACTGGGGACGGGATGCCCCCTACAGGGAGATGTCTCAAACTTGTTTGCCGGCCCTGCCTCCTGGAGTAGGAGGGGCATACCCAGAGGTCTCGAATGGACCCCCTTTCCTCATCCCAGAACAGGAATTCTCAGGTAAGAAATTCTGCTTTTTCTTCCCTTCTAGTTTTGTGGCATTTAGCAAACACTGCAGACACATTAGGTCAGGGCCGGCCTTAAGCCAATGTCATCATATTGGGGCCTGCATTTTTTTTTGGGGGGGGGGCTCACCAGCACAGAGAGCATATCACCTGTTCCTGCAGTTGGGATATCTAGGAATTGTAAGTCAGCGGGGTGAGCAGGCCAACTTTACCTTGACCCTTCCCACCTTCCCCTGCCTTCGAACTGCCCAAAATGGGCCTCCTGGAGCCAGTTGACGGTGGCATCATCATGTCACCACCAACTATTTCCAGATGCCACAAGTGCTTTCCTTGGTGAGTGAGGGGCCCCGATGGGATGGTGGAAGCCCCATGGGAATGCTTTGCATTGGGCCTCACTGCTCCTGGAGCCAGCCTTGTATTAGGTTTTCCTTATCAGTCTTGGATGCTAGAAACATGACTTTTTTTTACCCGCCTCTAAAAAAATAGAAAAGAGTTCTGTTCTCAGGATTCTGATATATAGCTACTGCATTTTTCATTAGAGGCCATTCTTTGCAGTAAGACTTCAGCCATGTAGATTTTTGACTTCTTGCACAAGGGTAGAAGGTGAAGTGTGTTTGGAAAAAAATATCTGTATATAGAAAGGAGCCAGCCAGGCAGCCAAGGCACCTGATGGAATGACCTTTTTTACTAACCATGTTGTTTGTGTTATAAATACAAAGGGCTTACAGAGAGGCTGGCTTTTCTGCCCATTATAAAAAGAGAGTATCTATCCCTGGCATTACACTATCTTACTAGAATAATATAGTTCCCCAGTGTAAGTTAAATAATCAGGAAGCAAAATGTCACTGGGCTTTATCTTAAACCAATGTTTAGTTGAATCTTGCCAGAAGTTTCCAAACACTTAGGAGGCGCTCATTTATCAGGACAGCACCAGTTTCTCCTGCACATGGCATTTGCGTCTCCTCCAATTTTCCGGTCCCTGTTCTATAATCCCTACCTTGGCTACTGCCCGCTCTCCAAATGCAGTAACACAAACTGATGTCTTACTGCTAAAATTCTATTTATAATAGAATGCTTTCTCCTCTCATGCACCAGTGTTTTTCTAGAGATTAAATCCAGAAAAAGTGTACTGATGCAGTGCAAATTGCTTCCCTATAATTCACACTTGGGTCCTGCTCCTTCTAGGTAGTCCAGGGGTTACCAGTCTGTGGGTTGAAATGTAAAACAAAACAAAACAACTTTGCAAGCACCTTTGCTTGGTTTACAGGAGAAAATAGTTAGCTGGAAATACTATCCTATGGTAGTAGGATATTTCCAAATTAAAATGTCACATTTTCCAATTTTCTTTAGTAATTGGTATGCCATAAATCACATGGGAACCCAGTTTCAATCTTTTATCTGGTCTGGAAGTCCCTAACTGCACATACTGCTCTCAAGTTCAGCCTTCTGGGTATCCTGGCCCAAACAAACAGGAATGATTGTAAAGGTTTAGGGGGACAGTCCTTCAATTCCATTTCTAGGGAGTGTCTAGCAAATATCTACTAACTCTCTCTCAGATTTCTAGCAACTTCAGGAGCACAGGACCATAATAATAATAATAATAATAATAATAATAATAATAATAATATTTCTAGCCCCCCTCTAGTCTAGTGCAGGGGTCTCCAAACCCCGGCCCATGGGCCAGATCCAGGGTTTGGAAAAATCCTCTTCCGTTTGAGCGGCTCTTAGCATTCCGTGCAACACTGCTCCATTTTTAAGTGGAATTGGTGACATGTACCTCTGGGCTTTTGTGTCCAGAAGGCTGTGAAGCAGTCATGCAGTATGTCTTGTCAATTGTCAAAAAACGTATGGTGTGCCTTGACAATTTTAGCATCTTGTTGTTTGGGCCATGAGATAAAAAAAGGTTGAAAATTGCTGCTGTAAGCCATTTGCTCCAGCATAGGAAAGGCAGGATATAAACTCCTCAAATAAAACAAACGAACATATTGAATGTGTTTTCCCGCCTAGGACTTGGAACCCTTGCACTCTGTGCATTGAGGGAAAGGCCCCTTTTCCTCTTCCACCACCTCTTCCAAGACAAACCTTGGTTATGGGGGGATGCAATTCTGAAGGAGGAGGAGATGGCATTATCTGTGGAGGAGGGGAGCAGTGTGTGCTTTGATAGGTGCAGGACCAGAAAGGCTTTTCCAGCCAGGGTCTTGATTACAAATCTCAGGATCCCTGGGCCAGAAACCCCCCACTCCTCACATATCGGAGAGCTGTTGCTGCCACCACCATGTCATTTTTGTTTGAAAACTGCAAACCAGGGAACTGCAAACCAAGATGCAAGCAAAATTGAGGGGGGGGGTCTATGCCAGGTGGGCTGTAGCCTCTTTGGTTCTGCTTGTGGTCATTTGAGCAAGCGAGTTCACATATGCAAGCAGAGTGTATCTACATTGCAAACACAAGTAAGTTCAATAGGAATTATCTCTCTACAGAAAGTGGCAGGAAATGGTTGTGCAGTGAGGAAGGGATAAGAATTTCTAGCCAAGAATTCCCAGGATGCTCAATAAGCTATGTTTCCCAGGATTCTTTGGGGAGGACAGGATAGTTATATTAGTAGAAAATGATGGTTATACTGTAGGTACAGTATATTCACTGGACTTGATTTCAGTTCTTTCTGGGTGTGTTGAGGTCTCATATGCTCCTGATAGTGGGAAAGAGCCCTTAGTTTATTGTGACACTTGGTTTCACAAGATGATTTGCAGCCCTCAGGTACAAAGAACAGCTGTGCTGAGCTGTTTCTATTTCTGTAGGGTAGATGGGAGGGTGTCCCCAGGGATGGGCCACACCAAATCCTTCGAGCGGCAGACAAAGGTCTTCCTCTTTTGCATTCTTCTGCAAATGACAGCAAAACTGCACTGTGGGGGAGATTATCATTAGATCAAATGGCACTGGGGTGGATTTTCCACTGGATAATTGGCTTCTAGTTTATATGAACTGATAGCCCACCCTATCCCTAAGACCCAGACTAAGTGGCAGCAGTTCCTTATTGTATTCATCCTCAGTACCATCCTGAGAAGTAAGCATAGAATGTTAGAGTTGAAAAAGATCTTGGAGATCATCCCGTCTACCCCCTGCCCAGTGCAGGCAACTACTACAGCATTCCTGGCAGGTGGCCATCCAGCTACTGCTTTAAAACCTCCAGTGACGGAGATCCTCAACTGCATGGGGCAGATTGATCTGGGGCCAGGCAGCTCTTATAGTTCGGTTATTTTTTTCTGGTATGGTTTTTTTCTGTAACCTAAATTTCTCTCCCTGCAGTTTCAACTCATTGGTTTTAGTCCTGCCTCAGGAGTCACAGATAGCAAGTTCTCCCCTTCCTCTGTCTGACAACCTTTCAGATACTTGAAGACATCTGATTTTCTTCCAGTCTTCTCTCCTCCAGGCTAAACATGCCAAACTCTTGGTAACTGTTCCTCATAGGATTTGGCTTCCAGACACCCTCCATCTTTGTTGCCCTCCCCTGAGCCTGCTTCAGTGTATCAATGCCCCTCTTAAAATGTGATGCCCCCAATTGGATGTGCTATTCCAGATGAGGTCTCACTAGTGCAGGAGTGGAACTTCAATTCTCAAGATCTAGAGTCTAAACTCTATGCCTCTGTCAGTGCCAGCATAGCATTGCATAAGCTTGTTTTTTTTTTTGCAGTTGCACCACACTACTGGCTTATGTTCAGCTAGTTCACGAGAACACCTAGGTTCACATGTGCTGCTGCCAAGCCAGGTGTCCTCTGTCCAGTACTTGTCCATTTGAATTTTTTGTGTCTTGAGAATTTGACATTTGTCGCCTTTATCTTGTATGCATGATGAAGCCTGGCTCATTTTGAATCCTGATTCTATCTTCCAGATTAAGTTATCACTCTCAGCTTCGTGTCATCTGCAGATTTGATATGTATCCCCCTGGTACAGCCATTTTCAACCACTGTGCCATGGCACATTAGGGTGCCACAAATGGTCCCCAGGTGTGCTATGGGAATTTGGGAGAGAGTCATTTATTAGTACGGCTATTGGGGGATTTGAGCCCCCTCTGCCAGCATAGTGTGCCTTGGCAGTCGTCAAAAAGCTGATGGAGTGCTTGACCATTTTAATGTCTTGCCACTGTGCCATGAGATAAAAAAACTGAAAATCACTGCTCTGGTATCATCTACCCTCTAGTACCTACTCTCTCATCCAGGTCACATAAAAATGTTTAAAAGTAGAGGCCCAAGGTAGAGGCCCTGAGACAACCCACAGATACACCTCTCTTCAGTCAATATGGAGCCACTTACAGGTAGATTATCCCTTATCCGGGGATCCAAAATCCAGACTATTCCAAAATCCAGACATGTTTGTCCAAGGCTTTTTAAAAAAACTTTCTGCAGAAAGAAGATTTTTGTGCTCATTCCTATGTAGAGGCTGTAAGTTCTATTCTCTGCTTTTTGCTGTGTGCCTATAGAGATACGTGTTAAAGACGCCAGCAGACACTCAAACAGATAACAGTGAAAAGAGCAAGAGGAAGCATTTCTTATTATATTTATGTGCTCTGATCAAAACATGGAGCAATTTGGAGCTTTGGGGAGGGCTGCAAAGGCCCTTAGGGTCTGGGATGCCCACAGCTCCAAGGCAAAGGCCTTGGCAGGGTCTGGGATGCCCACAGCTCCAAATTGCTCTGTGTTGTGATCAAAGCACACTTCTGGTTTTTGCTCAAAAACCGGAAGTGTGCTTCAATCAAAACATGGAGCAGTTTGGAGCTTTGAGAAGGCTTCAGGCCTCCCAGAACCTGCCCAAGGCCAGTGAGACCCCCCCCCCCCAACGTAGGCTAAAAAGCCCCTGTGTACCTGTGGCATTGCGATCGCTGCAGCACTGTCAGGACACCTATAACTGGGCCACTTTGTTTGCGGGGGACTGGCCCAGTTTTGGCTCCCAATGGTGGGTGCTGACCCAACACTTTGGGAACCACTGCTCTATGTCACAGCATTCTTATCTGGTACAACCCAGAATGCTGCCTCATGATGCCTTACTGTGCTTCTTGCATAGTTTTTGCAAACTTGGACATGCAGGACTTTTGGACCGTCTTAGCTAAGTGAGACATCTAGCAGGTGTCAGACTAGATGTCAGATCCCCACTGCTGGAACATTACTGTTGTTTCTGTTTTACGTACCCATGGTTGCCTATTGGACTGAGATTTGTACCTCAGTCAGTCAGTCAGTCAGTCAGTCAGTCAGTCAGTCAGTCATCTTTTATTGGCATAAATAACAGGAGAAGTAGTAAAATAAATCCACCCATCACCCAGATTTAATAGAGAAAACAGTGCAATCTAAAACATAAAGGCTATAACAGTCTAAAACATACATCAGCTTCAGATACTAGTTACAAAACAATTCTAGCTTGATATTTCTTGTACATTATAAGCCACCGCAAGTAGAACCTTTGAAGCCCACTCCATAGCTTCAGCTGGACCATCATTCAAAAATTTTTTTTTAAATTTACTAAGTCTGGAAAGCCATCTCTTTTAGATAGGAGGGGGTGCAGATAAATTAAGCACACATTAGCATGGTGAGAGCAATGAAACATTATATGGGAGATTAGGTCTTTCAGGTACAATTCCAAAATTACACAATGTCAATGGCTTAAAATGACTTTCAAAAATGTTTTTAGACTCTTTATAGTATTGTCTGAACACCCCATGCATACTTAGTCCTCATTTTGTAATGAATTAGGGCTGTAGCTGTCAAACATTTTAGCACTGGGTCCCACTTTTTAGAATGAACATCTGTCCGGGTTAGACCAGAAGTGATGTAATGGCTGGAAGTGCCATCATTGTGACGCCAGAGCCTGCTGCTTTCTTAATAATGCAGGAATAAGTTGGGTTATTTCTCAGCCAATTTCCAATAGCAAAGTGAATCAAAGGGGAAAAAAGCCTATTTACAACATTGACACAGGCAAAACAAACACACTGCCCTCCCCTTTTCCAGCATCCCATCTTCCCATATTTTCAATATAGCTGCTCTAGGTGCTTTGCTACCCACCTGAAATTGGCTCGCAACCCACTGGTGGGTCCCAACCCTCAGTTTGGGAACCTCTGAATTAGGGATTTTTTTAATGATAGGTTCTTGAGATATTTGTTGTCTTAAATAAGTTGGCAAGTGCTGCAGGGCGTGGCTTACTGTAGGGGTGCATGTCTCACACCTAGCCACATATTTCATAACTAATAACTTTAATTGAGCAATACATTTTAATATTAAAGTATGACCTTCCAATCCCTTGGTATTACATTGCTCCATGCTGGACCAGATGACATTTTGGAGATGACTTTTGTGCCTCCTGATATGACATTTAATAACATTGACAGATGACATTGACTTCCATTTGGATGGAAGTAGAAAGTATCCTCATTCGTTTTCCACCTTCAGAAGGTATTTTATTTTAGTTAGGATTTCGTTGTCTCCGTCTCCTGCAAATGCAAGCTGAAGGCAGTTTAGAATAAAAGGGGGAAAACCCCATAATATAAAACAATGACAACCATGCTGAAAAACACTAAAAAAAGCAGCAGCGTAAAAACAAATTATAGTTAGCTGACTTTGGCTGCAACAGTCTAAAACTATTTTTTCAGGGTGATAGTTTTCTGCCATAGTAAAAGAAAACCTCCCACACCATCTCTGTCTTGCATACTTAAACTCCAAGGTCTGCATAAAGGGAATAGACAAAAAGGTTTTGAAGACGTTGTGGAAAGCAGGGACTGCCAGTAGTGCTTTTAGTGGTGCCTTTGGATACCCGGGAATTGCCCCTTCTGAAATAGAGAATTGCCCCTTCTCTATTTTGCTGTGATAATCTGTATCATTCATAGGGTGCATTTGCACTTCACATGTATGGCTTGTTTGTAAGCTGTTCGTAAGCTCTAGCCTTCTGGGATCCCTTCCATATAATCCTACTCGTACTCTTAGGTCATCTGAGGCGGGGGGCCCTTCTGACTGTGCTGCCTCCAGGAGAGGTGAAGGGGATGGCGGCCAGGAATAGGGCCTTCTCAGTGGTGGCTCCCTGACTTTGGAATACCCTCCCCTTAGAATTGTTCCCTCTTTGGCAATAGTTCGGCGGGGGCTGAAGACTTTATTTAAACAAGCCTTCAGTTGTTGACAGGCTGGCTGGCATTTTACATTCTCATTTTTACATTTTAAATTTTATCAAATTGTGGGATCCATGGGGCTTGCTGTTTTAAATTTTAACTGTTTTAATATTGTTTTTAACATTGTTTTAATTGTTAAACATTGTGGTTTTACTATGTTGATTTTTAATGTTGTAAGCTGCCTTGGGTGCCCATGGGGCAGAAAGGCGGGATAAAAATAAAATAAATAAAATAAATAAGCCTTTGGATTACCTTGCAAGGCATGTATGTATTTGCCTCAGCCCTTCTGCACTATGGGGATGCGGGGAGTGGCTTGCTTTAGGCCTTCTAATTCGTTCCTGCGGAAGTTAGGCTTGAACCAGAGAGTTCCTATTTCATGGGCCAGGCGCTTAGTTCCTACAGGAGTCATGAGGAGAAGCGAAGGCACGAGGGGGTGATACAAACGATAGAGTCAGCCAGTGGAACCCAGCAATGCCGACTCCCAGCTCTCCATTAACTGTCTCCTAAAGTATTTGCCTGAGTCCACTTCTAGTTAGCCTTGGCTCTTATGCACTCACCATGGAACACTAACTGAAGCCCAGTGCCACAATGTCTGCAGCCAATGGATACAGAACAGCGTGCCAGACTGAGATTTCGTCAGGTCCCACTTCTACGTCCTTGGAAACGTTGTGCCAGAAGGGCCCTGTCACTTTCTCCTCTGGCTGTCTTGCCGAGTTCCAGCAGTGACTGACACGATATCCTGTCTTTTCGGAAAAGTTAAAGAAATAAAATGCTTGGAGTTGGAATGCTGGGGCTGGGTGGGCCAAAATGTTGGTATGAAACTTGGTTCAATTTAGAAGATGACTACTTCCAATATATCTTGAGTTATGAGTTGCAGGAGGAAGGACTTGGAAAGACAGAGATGGCTTCTTCCCTCTGTTTGTATACAGTATGGGTGCCTGTGCCCATGAGGGTTGCTAGGAAAAAGTGACAGCATAGGCTGCCTGGACTGATTCAAGAGGGTGGGGCAGGGGACAGAGCAAGAGAGAGTGCCCGCAGCCTGCGATTGCCCAGTGGAAACCTATCATTAGCCATCTGCGTTACATTTTTGTTATGTGTGTCTTAATATTTCTTAACAGGAGGGCACATGTTACCAGTGACTGTGGGGTTGTGGGTGGAATTACTGGAAAGACTCAGCCAAAAATCCCTTTTTGAAGCTATACAGTATATCCAGTCACTTGTTCCTACGCCTTCAAGGACTGCTACTAGGGAGCACTTTTTCAGTTATGGTTTCTGAAGCAGTAATGTCAGCATTACAACCATGGATTGTTTGAGTAGGCAGCAAGAAGTGCTGCTAGTTCTAGGAGGAGCCAGATCCAGGGATTTCCTGCATTCTTATCTTAGCCCTTTAGGCCTACATGGGTAGTGTGAATTTCACAAGTCCTTAATTCAAGTCACCTGAGCTGCTGTACTCCAGATATAATAAAAGCTTTGGCTCTAGTTGGCATTCAAATGCTATAGCTATAGATTGTTGGAGTGGATTCTAGCAAATCTGTCTTCTGATCTCTTGGTCTCAGTTTGCAGTCTGTAAAATGGGAGTAAGAATAACCTACCTCTGAGAGTTTTAGTGGAGCTGACTCAGAATCACAGTTCCTATCAACACAGTACACAAAATGATACTAAGGCATTAATATGTGGATTTCAAGGGTTAATTCATGTCCCCAGCAAAGCTAAAGACTGGAGGAAGAAAACTGAAGATTGGGGAAATCGGGCCTGGCACGCTTGAGTGAGGAAGATCTGGGTTGGTAGCATTGGACTGCAGACTGAATGCCTCAGGGGTGGGGCTGGTCATATAACATTCCCAAATAAGTGGAAGCCTTGGCTAAGAGTTGGTCTGAGTTTGAGAGATTGCTGTATGACAATGGAACTTCTATTGCAAGTTGCTGAAACTTTTTTTTCCCCCCACATAGCTGATGCATCTACCTCTAGAGCCGGGGTAGGCAACATGGGGCTTGTGAGCTACCAGTAGCTCGCGGGGTGATTACTAGTAGCTCGTGGCCCTTTTCAGCTCAGAGCTGCAGCCGCCGCCACTGAGCAGCCAGAAAGGACAGGGCAGGAGCACAGAGTCGGCCAGCTCTGCCATTTCCAGCTGCCACCCTGCAGCTCTGGATCTCACGAGTTCCTGGCCGGCATGTGCTCTCAGGAAGTGGCTGTTTAACTGCAGTCACCAGCCCCATTTTAAAAAAAGGTAAAGGTTTCCCCACGACCAAATGGTCTAGTTGTGACTAACTGTAGGGGGTGGTGCTCATCTCTGTTTCAAAGCCTGTAGAGCCAACGTTTTGTCCGAGGACAAGCTTCCATGGTCATGTGGCCGGCATGACTATACGCCGTAGCGCATGGGATGCCGTTACCTTCCCACTGAAGTGGTCCCTATTTATCTCCTTGCATTTTTACGTTCTTTTGAACTGCTAGGTTGGCAGGAGGAGTAACTGACTGCAGTTACTAGACCTCAAAACCCAGAGACTGAATTAACAAAACCAGGCGCTTCTATAACTATGTTTGGAGCTCATTTTATTTTTCTCCTGTGGCCTTTGATTAGGAAATGATAAGGGAAGCTTCATGGGAAGTGGACATTGTATGGTCACATCTGTTCAAAATGTCCGCGGAAGGAAAACATCCTAAATTATAATAGGATTTTCATATGAAAAAGAACTTCCTATATGGATGTCAGTGTGAGAAATTACGTGCCCCTTATGTGTGCATTGTCATGTATGGTGACACCATACACCTCTGTCTGTGCCATAAGAGTCAGCAGCTGATGAAAGTTTCAACACATGACAGTGCTGCAACTGTATCTTGCGTGAAGCATTGCGATGGGACGCTGAAGAAACTGTGAAAGATATGGAGGCAAGCTGAATACATGACTCCAACAGTTGTCCAAAAGTGCTTTACCGTACCCCTTGTGCCAACCAAACTTTGCTGGTCTAACTGTGCTGGCCTAACTCCAGATTAGGATCGCACCCTTGGTCTCACCTCAGAAGAACCCTGTTGAATCAGGCCCAGGGTCTGTCTGTTGAAGTATCTCCAGCTCTGGCCAACTAGATGATTCCAGGACGCCCACAGAGAGGTTATCAGAACAGCCTTCCTCTGTTCTGTCAAACAATTACTTTAAAATAGGCATGGTTCCAGGTAGTCTGAGGCCAAGGGGCTACATCAAAAAGGCTGATGACTAATTCAGAAGCTCTGATGGCATTTTTCAGAGATTTAAGAAGACCAGTACGCCTGTTACTTCCAGACTGACTGCCAAGGGCAAGGTGGAATATGACTGACATAGCTGGATCAGAGCAAGGCTAATGGCAAACAGGCAGGGTACAGGTAAAGCCGAGGAGCTATTTTTGACTCTGGCTTTTGTTCATGTTGTCTCTTGCATCTTTTTTTTTTTTTTAAGCTTGTGAGCCTTTTGGAAATGGGATCATTTATTTATTTTTGCAAAATACACCACTTTGTGAACAACTTTTTTATTGAAAGCTGAATGCTGTATGAAGATGCTGATTATATTGTTATCTTTTTCTCAGCCTCGTCTTTCTCTTAGGACATTGTTCATGCAGCCCACCAATTAAGGCCCTGACTTAGCAGGATTTCTCTTCAGCAGCTTCTCTCTTCCACCCTTAACATTCTTAAAATGGTTTAAGCAAAGAATGTTTTTCTAGGCATTATTGCAGACTCCCTACAAGAAATACTTCATATTTGTCAGGTACTTGGACCCAGAAGCCACCACCACCATCATCATCTTGGCAGATTGGTTCATCATCTTGGCAGATTGGCATCATCTTGGCAGATTGGCAACACCCAGAGGCTTCTTGTTACCTGTGCCTTTGGGGTTTATGTAGTCTTCTTGATGCAAGTGGAGGCTGAGCTTCATTAGCAGCACCTTGATGATCACTTCTTTCCTGATCTTGCCTCCTTTCTGGCCCCTATGCTGCCAATGAAGATTTCTTCTGCTCCTGTGGTTTTGCATGTTAAACTATGCATATAGCTTGGTCTTTTTAGACTGCAGCATCGTTTACCACTCAGATTTTCTCCTGGGTGCAATTAATACTTGCTCCAAATCAGCAGATGGGTAGCAAGCCACAGAGAAAAAGACAGGAAAGCAAACCACACACAACAAACAGAGCAGTATGCAATGTATGTTCATCCTTGCCAGCTATCTTCAAGAAGGTGATGAGCTGAGCTAGGGAAGGTTTCTGGTCCCTTAAGCACCACAGAATATGAGAGGCTTCTTTCTCTGTCCTTGCAGCTGTTTTTGCACAATGTGGTTTAGGGTCTGGTTCCGCCACTCTACTTGTTGCAAATGTTGCTTTTGAGCATCCAGTTTGTAGGGTACCCAGTTTGGTGTTAGATAGGAATCGTTTTTTGTTCTTTCACCTACCTTTCCTGTATTGTGAGTTGGTATGCAAGTGATCAAACAGCATTAGGGCTTTGTGGAGCAACCGTACATTATTGCCTGCTGATAAATGGAGCTTGTGCCATTTCTTTTGGTTCTAAGGGCCCACACTTGGCACAGCTGCTATAGTTATCACCTGCATAGTGCTTGTAATCTGCAAGTGCCGCAGTTAGTGCAACAATTGCAACTGGTACTTAGGTTTCTGCTTGTATAATTTAGATGTCAATCTGTCAATCTGACCTTCCCATCCTTGGGTATGTTGATTTCCAGGCACAGGGTATGTGTGCATGAAGGCTAGAGCAGGAGGTCTAGAGCCATTAGACAGGGCTCCAAATCAGCAGATGTGTATTCTGTCGGCATGCTGCAAAGCACATCTCTAGGCCCCCTTCAGCTCAGTCATAGATTGATCTGCGGTTCAGAGGGTGAGATTTACTTTGTTGCAGGAAGGGCCAGAGTGTAGGCTGCAAACATTGTGGAGAGGACCCTTCATATTCTCACTCTGTCCTGGCCCAATATTTATTTAATACTTAGAGCTTGTTCACACGCAATGGTTATGGATCTATGTGATTGTCCAGCCTTAGCTTGGCTTCTAACCAGGTTGGGTCTGATTGAAGACCATGCTGTAGAGAGCTAGAAGGACCTGAGGCAGCAGACATGTTTGAATGCCAGATAAGGGGATCAGAAAGTTCAGAGGCAGAAGATATAGTCTGGGTCAGACTGAAGTCATGTCCTAAAGGAGATGTGAAGCAGTCTGTGTGTCATTTGTTAGAATGACATTGCTCAGATTGAGGAATTTGAGTCCTGGAACAAGCGTTATTCAGAGTAGCCAGTGCCCTGTTGGCTCCTGGGTAGGAGTCGTACAGTTCTAGCCATTATAGTGGAGGCAGAAAGGGTGCACTGCTATGCAGTGGAGATCAAGCCAGTAGCTCTCTCATTCTTTATGCGTTTGTGGCTCAGGGGTTAAGCCTGCTGCTCAAAGCTCAGTTGGACCCCCAGGACCTTACCATGATTTACAGATTATTAATCCCAACGGAGCCGGGTTGTATGCAGTCACAGATAATGTAACATATGAACCGGGAGCACACATATGTAGCTGATAAATTGCCATAAGCAGTTTCTGGGATCAAGGGGACATGTTTGCAAACTGCTGTGCTAATAGAATTTGCAGGTGTATGTATACTGGTTTGGTGTGTATATTGGTTTGGTGTGAATTAGTGGCTCACAGTGGCTGCCATGAAGCCACTGAGAAGGGGGATTCGCAAGTAAGCTCAAATCTCTCCATTTCCATGTAAACGTTTGCCTAAAGATTGTTAGGATTGATTGTAGGAAGCAGTATCTGTCTTGTTTATACAAACTCATATCATCATGACATTATAGAAAAGACCTGATGTTGAACTCCCTACTCACATGCAAGTTCAGTACCATAGTCCATGCTATACAATTTGCACAGTCATTTTACGACAGGCACAAGATGAGTTGTGAGCACTGAGCAGAGGCTGCCGTTGCTGTGGACTATACCTACATTTCTGATGTTGACAGCGAGCAAGAAATATAATTGTCCCTCTCAAAACAGCACAAATATGGCTTCCTGCCTGTGGGATGTGGTTTGTTGGAAAAGGGGAAGCACTTGTTGGACAGGGGCTGGCTGAAAGAAACACCGTAGATGTGCCATTTTTCAAGAGGGTAGGAATTTCTGAAGTTCAGCTTCTCTGAACTGCTTTTTAAAATAAATTGTTGAGATCTCTGATCACAAGAGTTGTTCTGACCTAATTTTTTTTTAAAGGCATCCCTCTAACGGCTATGGACACCTTTAGTTCTTGAAGAACATTCACATTGGGGTCTTGCTACAGATCAAAATATTCTTGCTTTGTGTAAACTCGTATCATTCTGGCCGGATTTGTGCTTGAAGTGCTCCCACTTGGCACTCTAGGCAGAAGAGAAGTCTGGCACTTTTTAAAGCCAGTTCAGTGTAGTATAGTATACTTTTGCTGCCTGATTGAAGCAACTCCCCGTTTAGCTCTGCTGCAGAGCCTTGTACAGATGTTCTTGACAGGATGCAGAGGGCGGAAATGTTCAGAGTGCGTAGCAGACAGGTTTGAAGCCCAGAGCTGTGCATCCAGTTGACAAAAACAAGAAGAGAGGAAAAGCCTCAAGTTTGCACTCAAAAATAGCCATGTGTGGTTTCATGTAGATTGCCCAGCTGGTTTTGATGAAGAAATCTTCAGGACTAAAGCATCTTTGGTGTGTCTTTGTAGTAAAATAGTGTACTCTGATGAATTGATCCTGTGTAAGCTGCTTTACGAGGCCAAGAGGACTCCTAAAATTCTTTGCTTCCAAAACAGACTTTAAAAAAACAAAATGGCTTAGGTAATCTATGCATACCAAGACATTTATTTTTGAGTACCAGTTTGAGACTTCTCTTCTTGATTGTTTTAAGTACTATGTAGGGCCTGCTGGCCCATTAGGCCGGTAAATGTTACAGTATGTCTCTATGCATGTTAACTCAGTATTTTGCTGAATTAAATGGCACTTGCTCTCCAGTGTGTACGATAAATAAATTTTGTATTAATAAAAATAAAAAAGCATCTAATTGAGTGGGTGCAATGTGTGGGTGCTTGTGTGATGTGTGGGTGTAAGCACAGCATGTTTATAGTGGGGACCAGCTCAGAAATGGAGACTTTGTAGTGGCAGAGAGGAATTGGCAGTTGCCTTGAGTACCATGCTGTGTCATTTAGGGCACAAACAACCAACTTTCCAGCGCCAGGGTAAGGACAACCTAGCTGAGGAGGAGGCCTCTGTGATTACTCCTCCTCTACAGAATGCAGCACACGCCCCATTGGCACAGCCATGTTTGTGCTGGAAAGTAGGCTAGGACTGCACCCTGAGAGACTTGTGACACCAGATCTGAGTTGGCATATGCTTCCCAGTGTCTACTGCATTCTTGCCATTAGTTTCATCAGATATCCCTTAATAGGAACTTCAAGCTCAATGGAACAGTGTCAAACCTTTAGATACTGGAACGCCGTAATTTATCTTGGCTTTCAGATTTTGAAGCCCCTGCTGTCACCATCATAATTTAATATTTCTCAAAGTTTGTAACAGACACCTGGCACTGAACAAATGCAGGAAATGGATATTCCTACCTGAAAGCTCAGTCCAAAAAATATGACATAAAAGAGAAGAGAGTTGGTGAGAAAGGGCCAACTTTGCACAAGTTGAGAGAGAGAAAGGCAGGAATAGTTAATGAATTCAATAATTATTCCAAGAATAAGAAAAAAAGAAGTTAAATGGTACATCCAGAGGGGCCGGCAAGACAGAAATGATGAGGCTTATATAATTTTTGGAAATAAGACAAAGGGGGCAAGACTGAATATATAAAGGGTGAAAGTACTGCACGTCAGGAATCACAAGAGAGAAAGCATGAAGACAAAAGATAGCATAAGGGAGTGGAGGCTTAAGCTTCATGTGGGATGAATGAGGAGACCAAGGAAGAGAATAGAGATAAAGCAACGAAAATAGATTAGGAGCAAGATCGTAAAGCGGCTTAAAAGTTAGCAAAACTAAAGGAAGTCAGTGGATCGAAACAGAAAGAGGTATGTGACTTTAGTGTGAAGAAAGACTAAAAAACAAGCAGAAGAGTTGATTAATGGAAACCATTTAAAGAAATTATTTAAGCTGAGCGACAGGAAGAACAATGAAGAAAGCATTTCAATAACCTATGCAAGATAAAATGATGGATTGAATAAGAATTGAGCAGCCCAATTCGGAACTGCCCGGCAGCACAGGAGTGCAGCAGTAGCCAGGCAGTCGTGGGAGACTCCACAGTGCGTCCTTACCTAGAGGTTGGGAACCAGCAACAAGAGTTGCCACCAGTCCCTCCCCCTGCTCCACCCCCGCACCCTGGAACACTCTCCTGCCCCACCCAGAAAGGCTGCATTGCTGCTGAGTGGTTGAGTTACCCCTCACTGATCCTTCTGGGGAGTCCATGTCTGGTGTTGCCATGGTGCCGCCCCAGCACCGGCAGTAACAGCTTACTGGTGGCGTTGGAGGCGCTTTACTGCACCTTATGCAACACCATCGTGAACTGGTGTTGAGCTCGTACTGCTTGCACTGAAGGGCTCTGGATTGGGCTCTTAGTATCAATAAAGAGGACAAATAGTACTATAAATATTACTGCAAATACTGTAGAAAGAGAACTAACTGGGCAAGAGGCACTTTTTCAAGTGGTGTTCCTCTTATATTTAGCAGGGGGGGGAGTAATTATCCCTCTTCACCCCTGCGCAGTGTCTTTTCTAGTGACTGTTGCTGGTGGCGTTTTACTTTTTTTTTAGATTGTGAGCCCTTTTGGGACAGGGAGCCATTTAAATTTATTATTATTATTTTGCCTGTAAACTGCTTTGTGAACTTCTTGAAAAGTGGTCTATAAATACAATTGATTGGTAGATTGAATTGCCCTTAGCTAGAGAAGAAACGTGATTCCAAAAGGACAGAGAAAGATAAAAGATAACCAAACTTGTAATATTGAGGCAATTGATGGGTCATGGATGGGCTAAGAAGGAAATCGATGAAGAGAATTCAAAGTAACTAGTACATGTTGATGAAAAGGTGACAGAAGTAAGGGCCCGATCCTATCAAAGTTTCCTGTGCCAGTGTAGCCACAATGTGGCCCCGAAGTAAGGGTTCAAACATTCCCTTACTTTGAGGAGGCCTCCGTGATTGTTCCCTACCACAGAATTCAGGGTGCAATCCTACTCAGCACTGGATTAGCAAGGCCAGCCGGCCAGCCCCAAATCAAATGCTGGGTTGGGCAGGCAGGAGCCTCCCCGTGGCAAGGGAACATTCGTTCCCTTACTGTAGGGGAGGCTCTAGCCTCCCCTATGCGCTCCTCGGAACTGCGCCTGCTAAATAGCAGGTGCAGATCTGAGGAGGGTGCGTGGCCCAAATCAGGGCTGTGCGGCCTCCTTAGTGGGCTTAGGAAGCTGCCGTATGTCCCACCCACAACCTCCCTCCTCCCCACCAATCCCTGTCCCAGAGCGGGACGGAGTCTCCCTCACGCCAGCCGGCTTTGGTTGGTAAAAGGGAGGCTCCCTGTCACCGCTGTAAAGCTGACACTATGAGTAGTGTCAGCTTCAGAGCTTTAGCGCTGACATAGGGAGTGCTGCTTGGCGCCCCCACATCAGCGCTATGCACATTATAGGGTGGCGCTGTCAGTGTGTTGGCACAGATACACTGGTGCTGGAATGTTGGATAGGATTTAGCCCTAGATTTGCTTGACAGAACAGATGTGTAGGAGAAAAACATGAATTTAGAATGAACAAAATTTAACAGAATGTGAGACTTGCTCCAGAGATGTTCCTATGTCAGAATTTCTGAACGAGAATAACATAATAAAGGGGGGCAGCAAATCTGAAGTGGAGTAGGACAATCAAAGAAATTGGGGCATGGGAATCTAAAGTATGAGAAGGTGCATAACAAAGGCAGCCACAGTGTCTGAGTGAAAATATGAAAAACATTTAAGGAGAAAGGGAGCTGAGAAGTGATGAGACTAATTGGAATATCAAGCAGGAGGGAAAGTGAAATTCAGTACATGAAATTAAAGTGAACGAGATAATGATAACAGAAAAAGGAAAAGAATTAAGATTGAGATGGTGCTTTGTGAAGAGAGAATCAGGCTGAAGTGTGACCAGCAGAATGAGTGGGAGGATAAGTTGAGAGGGTTAAAGCAAAAGAATTTATGAGAGAGAAAATGCTGAACAAAACATTTGGAACATGTCAGTATGATTATTAAAATAAGCAAGTGTAAGAGGAGGTAGAAAAAGCCAAGATATAACGCAAGATCAGAAAGGTAGAACAATCAAGAACCAGCAGTACAATAAAATCTACTCTGTACCTTGCACAGAGTGAGGTAGAAAGCTGGGAAGATGGAGCTCTGGACTGTTTTACTGGTGCTGCTGGTGGAGAGCAGGGCCTCTGAAAGGAATTTTATGAAGGGGTACAAAGTTTATTTTGGGCCCCTTCTGTTCTTATTGGATTATAATTTCATACAATCATTAGATCATAGTTTCTACAAACTATTACAATATATAAAACTTTGTAGGCTTATGCAAAATGTGAATGCCAGTCTTCACACAATATACTGTACAGTGGTGCCTTGGCAACTGTGGGGGTTCTGTTCCTGGAACCCCACAGATGTTGAAACCCATTGATAATGAAGTCTGTGGGCCAGGCACTCTGGACCCCCTGAATGCAATACAACCAGAGCTGTGCTCCAGTCACATCTAGAGGGTGTTCTGAGGGCTGGGGAGGATGTGCATGGCCTCAGAATGCCTTCTACAGGCAAAAAAAATCACTTCCCATTTTTGGGAAAATATACGAAGTGACATAGTTATGCATTAGAAAAGGTTCTGAGGGCCCGTGAAGCCCTGTGTGGCCTCCCCAGCCTTCAGAACATCCTCTGGATGTGACCCTTTGGATGTTTCCAGCAATGTACAGGCTTCTCAAAATAGGGTAATGTACCTGGGACAATGTACCCCCTGCCCCCCTTAGTTATGCCAGTGGTGTAAGCCAATGTTTGCAGACTACTCAGAGGTCAAAGAGGAACCACCTCTTTCCAAGATCTGGAAGAGCTAGGCCTATATGCTCAGTTTTTTAAAAAAAATGGGTGGAGGATTTTCTTGCATGAGGCCAATATATTTTTTTTTAGTATGATTAAGGATCTATAGGTTAGTACAATGTACACTTCTAAAACACAGGCTGTATCTCGCTTACGTTAGATGCATGTTTCAATCACCACTGTTTCAAGTATATGGAAACACTTAAATTGTTTTTCAAAAACATATTTCTCTGCTTGGAGGTTTCCTAAAAATATTGCAAATATGCAAAATTAAAAGTGTTGCACGAACACACCTATGGTTGACGATGGGTGAATACAACTAGAGAAGGAAAAAGGAAAAGGAAAATATGGCTAGGTTTGAGCCAGGAAGGTCTTTCAGAACCCTTTTTGGGGAATTCTGGGGAGTAGCTCAGGCTTGTTCCAAAAGTGCTCCAAGGCTCAAAGTCCAGGTCCACGTAAGGCCTACTAAAGTCAATAGGACTGAAAAAATATTGTATTAATCCTTTATTGTTTTGGTCCTCTGACAGTACCATAGAGACATGCACAGAGGCAGTGTGGTTGTGTACTGCAGGGGTGGCCAACCTGCAGCATGCCATGTGCCAAATTTTTATGTAGAGAATCTTGAACATGCCACTCCACCTTAACATCATTTTTGCCACAATAGCTGAAGAGCCTCCAAGCTCAAGGGCAGTATATCTCTGAGTGCAGAAGGCACAGAGCAAGAAACTCAGGAGTACTGTTGCCTATTTGGGGCTTTCCAAAGACACCTGGCTGACTGTTGATGAGACCAGAAAGGCAGCCTGCATTAACTTTTAGTCTGTGTAAGGAGTAGCAAAGAAATCAAGCAAACCATAAACTGCTGTGGTGCATTCTTTGTTATTTAAATATTTTTTTTCAAAAAATATGGCAACTTTTTGTGTGCTACTAGTGGCACACCTGCTGTGGGTTTACCATCCCTGGTGTGTTGTGTCGAAAAGAGCTTGCATTGAATATGGGAAAACTGGAAAATTGATTTGATTGTTCCGTTGCAGTCCATAAATGGAAGCAATAAAATGATTCAGCCTGTTTGCAGTTTATCTGACTAGTCTCCTGGTCTACACTGAGATAGAAAACATTTTAACCAGAAGTTTGTAGAGCCTTTTCCCAACAGAGATCACTCGGTGTTTCTATTTTCATGTTGCTAACCTGCTTTGTCAGGAGTCAACAACATCCTGAAGACAACAAACAAACTAAGGGGTTTAGTATGAGCTGCTAACTGCTCAGGTATTTTTATTCAAAAAGGTTTCTGTCCTTGTGTACAACGGGCAAGTCAAAATCTCCTGCAGACGTAGCTTATGCTGCTATGGAGCATGTTTATGTACTTTGTATAGGAGTCTGTAGCCTGTGCCCCAGGAGACTTCATTGTACAGCTAATTTGGAGGCCTGCCTATGCAATCCAATCAACAGCTCTTTTTCCATTCCAGCTCTGCAATTCCAGGCAATACTGTTGGTTGTACACACTTAACTCAGCCTGTAGAAATTGCTGACATGGGCTTTATTTGGAGAGGAGCTTGGAGAAGTTGAGACTGTACTGAAGTTGTTACCTGTGACATCTTAGAGCAGTGTTATTCAAACTGTGGGTCCCACTTGGTGGGTCACGGAAAGCTCAGAGCAGCCATTTTGGAAACTACAGACCTTACTCTTCTTATATTCTTTTTGTGAGTGTTAACAGTTTGACAGCGCAATCCTAGTGTGCCTCTTGCGTTGACGCGATGTCATCATGTTGATGCAAGGGGTGGAGCGCCGGTGTGCGGGCGCCGAGCACCCCCCCTGCGTCAGTGCTCCATCTCTGAAGAGCACCGACGGAGAGCCTCCCTTGCACCAACCGAAGATGGTCAGCGCAAGGGATTATCTATCACATATTGGGACGGGATTGGTGGGAGGAGGGAGGCAGGAGGCGGGACTTGGGCGGGACATGGACGGGCTTAGGAGGTGGCTGTATGGCCACTTCCTAAGCCCGTCAGCAAGGTCACGCAGCCCCAATTTGGGCCGCGTGGTCTCCTCAGATTTGCCCCTGCTCTTTAGTGGGCACAGATCCGAGGAGCACATAGGGGAGGCTGGAGCCTCCCCTACGGTAAGCGAGCGCATGCTCCCTTGCTGCGGGGAGGGTCCAGCCCGTCTTAAGCAGCGCTTGATAAGTTGACCTCGCCAGTCCAGTGCTGCTTAGGAATGTGCCCTGAATTTTCATGTGAGGGTTTTTAAAAATTTTGTTTTTAGTTCAGTGCTTTTACATCATATTTTGTCCTGATCTTGCTTTCTGCCAGGAATGTTTCCTGGTTGTAAAATTGTTGCAGTCCAAGAATGCCAATTTGCATTTCAGGAGTGTCATTTGATTATGTTACAATGATAGCACTTCCTGCCACAACATCACTTCTGGTAGGTCCCGACACGAGTGCCATTCTAAATAGTGGGTCCCGGACTAAAAAGTTTGAATACCTCTGTCAAAGAGGAATCAATCTCATTTTTGTAACTTTCTTCACAGTGTTTACTGTAGCTGAGATGAGGCTGGTGGAAGTTCCTGTAGCAGAAGAGCTCAACAAATGTCTTGGGCTTCCTTTTGTTCCAATTGCAGTGTGGCAACTTTGACAATCTGTGACAGCAGATGCAAAGGAGAGTTCTATAGCTCCTTGAAGATTGACAGATTTTTTAATTATGAAATACCTTCATAATACAGTGTTGTGTAATATTGCAGAAATATGTGAGGCAATTACACCATTTGCCGTTACACCATTTGCAATTACACCAGTTTAGGACGTGCTGGGGTGCTCTTTTTGACCTTTGTCCCAAGTCCAACCACTCCAAAGTATCTCCCTGGACAAGAGACAGGCACTGAGAACCTGCTTTGATAGGTCCAGGGCTTAAGGGAAGTCAGGACCCATTGCCATGTCTTGTAGGCTTCTAGGTAAGGCAGGGCTTCTGGGAAAAGTGTTTCCAGGGCTACCCTTGAAGCTCTGTCTCATGTGGAGAGGCACTTGTACAAAGGGGACTACGTCTATTTTTAATAACATGGTGAAGGCAAAGGCAAAATGGGAGCACCATGCTGAGGGAAAATAAGCCTTGAACACACCGGAGATGTGGCCTTAAGGAACCTTTACATAATATTCCTGGTCTTTGGGGGAGATCATTAGTATCTGAGACATGAACTGAAAATACTTAACATACGGTCCCTGCAGTTGTGTTTGTAGATCTTGCTCTCCATCTAGTGGAGAAGTGTCTATGCTGCAACATCAAAACCAACATCAGAACATTGCCTGCTAAATTCATTAAACTGCTGGGCTGGCCAAACAGACCACTGATCCTTCACCTTTTATGCCAGAGATTTCTTATCCCCTTATCTTTTCAGATATGGAAAGCAATCTAGGCCAGAAGGCTTGGGATAAAGTAGTTTGGTTACTGATGTATTAGTCAAGTGGCAGAGATGCAAAATTGGGCAGAGCAGAAGATGTTAGGGATTGAGCTGTATAGCTGGGTGTCTTCAGCAAGTAGTTGGTCCTAAAAATCATACCATTTGATGAGATCACCAAGGAAAGTGTGTAGAGAGAAAATTCTAGAGAAGCAAAGAGATGTCAAGAGAGGGCGTAATTATTGCTTAAAAATAATTACATGTTCGGATGACTTTTCATATTGAGAGATTAGCTCATTGAGGAATTAAAAAAATGTGGTCTGAAATGTGTGTGTGTGTGTGGGGTCTCTCCCCCCACTTGTCTTTAAATTGTGCCCTTAGGTACAGGGCATTCTGGGGGAAGTGACATGCATCCATTTTTTGAGAAACGGAGGGACATTTCTCCTTGGGAGTAAGGAGCTTGTGCTGTCCCAACGATTCTGGATCCAGAGCTGTGGCTGCTAGAGCAGGGGTGGGGAGAGGACAGATACAAATACATTGCAGGATACAGTGTGGGCTGTCGGTCTTTGGCTTGATCCTATTATATAATGTTCATGAGAACTGGCCAACTCCTTTCCTGCAAAGGCAGTTTTACTGAGTCGGCAGAATTCCTGCCAGTTAACGTTGACACCACTTAGTTATGCCCTCTGATAGAGGGAAATCCTTTTATCTTGTTGATGCTTTCTAGATGTGAACAAAGACGATTTGTTTCTGCCCTCACTTTTCATCCATTGAGGACCCTGTTTATTTACCAAAGAATAGCAAACCTTAACACTGACCATAATAGAGACTACATTCATTCTCTCTCTCCCTCTCCCTCTTTCTGTTTTGCTTGCCTCAGGAAGTTGGGTATAGCTTTTTCCTTCTTGTCTCCTGAAAATGCTCGTAGGAAGAGCCCATGAAATAACTGGCACTGGCAAATCTCTGCAATGCTGAAAGACACCAGTTTGAATCTGAAGCTCTTGAGTGGGAGAGAAGTATTGTTAGACATTGTGTCTGAGACTTGAATCCAATCATAGCCGTGTTACAAAGACCTTTATCTATTTTTTACACATTTTAGACAGTTTTTCATAATTTAAACTAAAAATATTTCTGACAGTTGGATGGGCCAAAGGTGTCTGGTGAATCCTAGGCAGTTAGGAATGTGTTTCATTCTAAGCCTGAATCTAGTTGACAACATAAGTTTATATTAAAAACAAAATTCTGATTTGTGTTTGTTGGATAAATGTTTTCTGACATTGGTCTCTAAAAATACTTGGGGGGATTTTTAGAGAAATAAAAAAGAGTAATTCATGAAGTTCTTCTTTAGGACACATGGTGGTAGCTGTGAGCTGTTGAAATATGATCTTTGTTGAGTTGCTTTCACCTAGAGACTTTTTTTGCCCATTTATATCTGCTTCTGAAGTAGAAAGATTTTTTTTGGTACTGCCTCATCAAAGTGCATATCTGTGTGAGCGTGGGTGTGAGGAGAGGGAAAAGGAAACAATTCTGCACAGTAGAATAATGTTTAGGGAAGACAGCATCAGTTTTGTTTGGTGTAGTAGAGTGACTGAGCTGGGAATCCCTCAAGCAAGTGTGTCGCCTCAGTTGTGGACTTATGGGGTGACCTTAAGCTACCTCAGTCGTGCTCCGTCTTGCCATGCTCCATCTGCAGTACAAGGGCAATACCAGCCCATCTTACATGGCTGTTGCAAGGATTACTGGGATAACATTTGAGAAGCACTTTGGGCAGTCAAAAATGCAATGGAAATACCATTTACAACGTTGGCATGCTGTTTTGGGTGACTTGGCTCAAAGTGCTTTTAGAAAGCCCGAGGAGTGAGCAGAGAAAGTCATGGGAAGACTGTTCCACCCAAAGTAGTCGTGGATGCTTCTTGGGGTAACTGCTCCTTCTGTTTTTGGATATTTGATTCCCTGTCTAAATATCTCAGTATTGTTTTAGCTTGGAAAACACAGAGGGGAGGAAGTGTCTGCTTTGCTGGATTACTGGAAATGGACAGTGCTACTGAAGTTTTCAGTTTTCAATAGCCCAATCCTATCCTCCCCCACCCTCCACTAATGCAGCTGGTCCCACAAGGTGCATGCTGTATGCAGTGGGAGAGGAGAATCAAGAGGCGTTGGAGGAGGAATTATGTCGCCTTACTTCTCCGTAAGCCTCCCATTCTGCAATGAGTCTCTTCTTTAGCTGATGCTAGTCTGAGGAGAAAAAGGGGAGGAGGGTCGAAAGAGGGGCTAAGATTAGGCACTTGCCATTGCTGCTGGATCCACCCCCTCCTGCTGCCTTCTCATCTCATTCCTCTCCCCTCCCAACTCCATTCTGCCTTCCCCCGCCCCATCACCCCTATGTTCCACCTGCCTCCATTCTGCCCTCTCCCACCTTATTCCACCTCCCCTGCCAATTTACCTACATTAGTGGGTCCCAGTGGAGCTGCTGCTGCAGGCTTCCCAATGGTGCTCAAGGAATGTGTGGTTCTGAGCACTATTGGAGCACTTTTTGCGTCTGCCATAAGGCCACACTTGTTCTGCCACTGTTGGAAACGAATAACATTGGGCTGTAAGTTTCTGTAGATACCATTGTAATGTGTTGGCATGCCAGATCTGTGCTGGGAAGCCCACCTTGCTTTTTACGTGTGAGGCAAACCATGTTCATACTGAAACTTCAGAACAGAGTTTCTGAGTTCTCACCCAGGTTAAGTCTGGAGTTGGAATCTGAGGATGAATATCTTGGTGAGTGTAAAACGTTCACATTATCTGGTAATTGGGATCTAGGTGAATAGTTCAGAGTAGACCAACTGGACTGTGTTGTTGCCAAAGTGCAGGGTGATGAAAGAAGTGAATAGAGGGATGTTCTTTTCCCTCTCACACAACACCTAACAGGAGACATCCATTAAAATTGAGTGTTGGGAGAGCTAGAATAGACAAAAGAAAATATTTTTTTACTCATTGTATAATTAGTCTGTGGAACTCCTTGCCACAGGATATGTTGGTACTGTCTGGCCTAGATGCCTTTAAAAGGGGATTGGACAGATTTCTAGAAGAAAGCCCCATCATAGGTTATAAGCCATGATGTATTTGTGCAACCTCCTGGTTTTAGAAGTAGGTTACTTCAGAATACCAGGTGCAAGGGAGTGGCAACAGGATGCAGGTATTTTGTGGTCTCCCTGAGGCATTGGATGGGACACTGTGAGATACAGGAAGCTGGACTAGAAGGGCCTTTGGCCAGATTCAGCTGGGCCTTTTTGTGTTTGTGCATTCTTAAGGAGTTTTGGGCTGGGACTGGAAAGACAAACATCTTCTGTGGAACTTACTTAATGGCATTGGGCATGTTGTGGTCTCTCATCCAGCAATGGTATCTACAAATGACTTGGGGGAACGGAGGGCGGGACTTAGATGGGACTACCGTTTGATTGGCAGCCCGTCCATGCACTTCCGCTTTCGTTCTGCTCGCCCCGCAGCCGTCCCTGGCCTCGGAGGGGGCGCCTGCTCCTGTTTAAGTCCCGCCCTCCATTCCCCCAAGTTGTTTGTAGATCCCATTGCTGCTCTCATCCTAATCTATCTAACAAGGTTGTTGCGCAGCTATGGTGGGATAACTACATCTATGCCACCCTGAGTTTATTGGAGGAAGTGTAGAATGCAAATCTTGTTGTTATTTATTGGTCTGTGGACTCTTAATTAAAGCTACTCAGGCTGCAATCCTATGTACACTTTCCTGGGAGCAAGCCCCATTGAACACAATGGGACTTACTTCTTAGTAGATATGTATAGGATTGTGCTGTTAGTCTCATTGTCGTCTTCTGTCATCTGCTAGAATGCTATGGCATTTAGAGACTTCGCTGTTTTGACAGGTATCTATCAAAATATCCCATGCCTAGGAAGAGTGTCTGTGCTGAAGGCAGAACAGCAGCTGCAGAGAAATAGAAATAGAAGCAGGTCCGGGAAGCAACTGATCATCAAGTCTGCATGTCGCGTGCATTGTCTGATCACTGATAGATTAGCTCAGTTTTGCTTGGTTGAAGGCAGGAGGAAGGAAAAGGTGCCAGGTGCTTGACGGATGGCTGCCTAAAATGGTTGTATAACATCCTCCACATGCCCTTTCAGAGTGTTTGGCAAACCCCTCCCTGTCTTGGCTGGGTTGTGTGAAGAATGGGTTCTTCCTCTCAGTTCTCCCAATTTGTATTAACAGATTGCATCACTCACCTTTCCTGTGTGCAGCTTCTCTAGCTCTTGTAGACACACTCGCACGCGCACGGACACACATTCTTGTACAATCCTCTGTAAACATTATTTCTCCTTGCTAGTCCCAGGCTGTGTGTCAAGCCATTTAATTCAGATAGATGGGCTTCTAGGAACAGTTGCCCCTAAATGACTAAGTGAATAGTTTTTCTGGGCCTCCTGGCTCATTTCTCCAGGTGTGGGCAGAACAGCTCCGTGGAATTCTCTAGATAATAGCAGGTACCAAGACAAAGTGCTGCATTTTCCAGAAGAGTCTCTTAAAGCAACGGTTCTGTGCTATAATTGGTTGCTTTGTAAACTTCAGACATTGGTAGAGTGTGGGCTTTAGTCAATCATGCTTTCATTCCTGAATCCTCTAATTCCTGTTGTATGGAAATATAGTGTACTCAAATACTCCCCCGCCCTGCCCCAGATCTCCCTTTCTCAAAATGGCCCTAGTTGCTCATTTAGAGACATTATAATTGTCCATTACCATTTATATCATAGACGTGGTGCACTTAATAACCTGTATTCATTCTACCCTTCAAACTATTCTCAATATTAGTAAAGTGGGTATGCTGCAAGTGGACGTGCTTGGAGCCTAAACTAGGGTGGGGGCAGGATAGGAAAGGGTCTTCCAACCCTTCCATAAAACTAGTGGGGCATCAAAATAACTCCCCTGTTGGGCCCCAAATCACAAAAATACTATGAGTGCTGCCCTAAAGAATTGTCCTCTTTCTGCAAGTGCAATATACATGTACAAGGGCCCAATCCTTCCCTTCTAGCAGCTTAAAAGATGGGGAAGAAGATGGAGGATTGGCCTCGGGTGAATGTGTAGTTGCAGGCTTAGATTGACTTGTGTATAACACAATTTGGATTGCAGCCAAAGTGCTGGGGTGTAAAAGGTATTTAACTCCTTACTTCCACACTGTTTCCCTGGATAAAATTGCCTATACAAAGCTGCTATTTAACCTTACAAATGCCATTGTGGCAAATGGCAGTTTTAAGATTAAATAGCCTTTCTGGAGAGGCAATTTGGAGTGGGAAGAACACCTCAGGGTTTAGGAATCCAAAATCTTCTATATCTACATTGTTGTGTAGTTTTGGCATTATCCAGTTATGCCCCATGTGGTTGCTAGACATGAGTAGACTTATGGCCCAATCCTGTGCGGGCCTGTTGCCAGTGAAGGACCACTGTGTTGGAAGGACCATATGAAAGAAACAGAGATGGTGCTTTTCTTATGCCATACAGGCAGCAGTGCAAATTCCTCTCTGTACTCTCCTGAATTGCATTTTGTTCTCTTTGTGACTACTAAGTAATGTGGAGCCCCATGTGGGATTATGACTTGAGTGTTGAACTGAGAGATGTGGGTTCAGATCCTGTTGAGCCTTGAAGCGCCCTGGGTGATGTTGGCCTCGTCAGCATATCTCAGTTTAACCTACATCATAGGCTGTTGTGATATACCCCATATGCTGTTGTGAAACTTTTGAGCTTCTAACTATGTTGCACAGATATCTCTGGCGACTTTTCTGAAATTCATGAACCTAGGCTGCATTCTGCATACCAGCCATATTATAATTCCTCTTCCATCATGTATGAAGGAAGATTTGGGAGAAACATCCTCACTGAGTTCAGAAGACAGCCTGCACCTTATGACAGTCCTTTTACACAAGACTTTACAGAATGGCTGGCCAGAAGGCAGTCATGTGCACTCTGGCTTTGTGCTTCTTGTGTGATCAGATTCAGTTTTCATTTATAGAACTGTCAACACTTCTTTTTTGTGATGTACGTACTAATCAAGTTCCCTTCTGAAAGTGAGCAAGTTGAGACGTGTGGTACAGACCTCTGCAGGAACAGGACTTCATGGTCTCTTAGCCTTATGTAGGGTCTCTTTCTGTTTTCAGAAAGCACTCCTATGTTTCTGAAGCATTTGCTGTGTTTGATGACAACTTGCCTTGACTTCTCTTAAATCCTCGAGGGTGAATGAGAATCTTGATGTTTGGCCATCTTTTTTTACTGTAATGGCCAATTGATGAGTATCCAGGAACTTGAAAAGAATATTTGTGGCCCATAATGACTGAAAATGTTTTGTGATAGCTGAAAATCTTTTTCCAATGTAATGTAATATGCATCAGTTTTGAAGACTATACCCCTCCAAGCCAAAGGGAGGGGCAGAGAAAGTTGGAGTTTACTCTTTTAAATATTGAGGTTAAAACAGACAGAATGGGAGAGAGGGAGCTGAGAGGTGGCAGAAAGTGAGGCAGCTTAGAGCCTGATCCTATTGGATTTATTGCTGTTGCTCCAGCCCTGCCACTAGCAGGGGTGGTTGCAAAAGTGCTATCAGGCACTTTACCACTGTCAGGAGATACCCAGTGCCTGCGGAGAGGCCAGTGGCAGTCAGTGCTGGACCTTGGTGCCAGGAAGACACGCAGCAGAAGTGCTGGGCAATGAATATTCCCGCCAGGTGGCATGGAGGCTTCTTAGGGCAGAGGAAAGGTAGGGAACTGGGTGGAGGGAGGGCAAACCAAGGGGGGATTGGGCCCAGGGCGGGGATGGTGACACAGGCTGCCACCAAATCCTATACCCCCTCTGGAGCCACGGAACCCAACATGGGCCTCTTTGGTTTTGCACTAGCACAGATGCTGATGCTAATCTAAGGAGACCTGTTGGGGTCAACAATGTGCTACATAGAGACTCTGGTGGCTGCTCTGTCCCCACAGGATACAGCAATGGCCATTTTGGCACTGCTGTACCTTGCAGTGCCGGCAGCCCATAGGATGGTGCTGTTAGTGTATGGGACTCGCTCTAGAATTTTGTATGGGAGTTAGTGGATGTATGACTGACGTGGGAGTATCTCATTTGCCTCCATTATGCTCTACTTGTATTTTTGTAAGCAAAATGCATATTACAGACATCATAAGTTTTCAGTGCTCTCTCATCCAAGTGAAAGTACACAGGAAGCTGCCTTGAATTGAATCATAGGTCTATCTGTTGATACTATTTGGCAGTACTTCAGAATGCCAGGTGCAAGGGAATGCAACAGGATACAAGCATCTTGTTGTCTACTGAGCTCCCTTAGGCACCTGGTGGGCCACTGTGAGATACAGGAAGCTGGACTAGATGGGACCTTCTCCATGCAGAGTATGTGCTCTGCCACTGGGCTATGGTTGTCCCCCCAATATAAGTGAAAGCTGTGGCTTTCCCCCAGGACTTTTCACTGCTTGATAAATCTTAAACTTGCTTAGGTTTTTAGATGTTCTCTGAAGACTGTGATAGAGAACTGTTTTTAAATGTTCCTGTACAGCTAAAATCTGTATTTGAAGGAAAAGGAAATATTGAATGCGAACATGGACAAAGCCAAATTTATACTTGAAAGAAGCAAGAATTCTGTGAAGGCTTTGCTTTCATCCCTCATTACTTCAGATTAAGAGCGCAATCCTAACCTGGTGTTAGGCTGGCACAGTTAGGCCAAACTGGCACAGTTTGGCTGGCACAAGGGACACGGTAAAGTATGTTTGGAGCACTCTCTGAGTCAGAGAGGCCAGCACACAGACATGTGCCATCCTCCCTGACTCCGAGAGTAGTCCAAACACACTTTACGGTGGCCCTTGTGCTGGCATATTTGTGCCAATCTAACTCCAGGTTAGGATTGCAGTCTAAATTGCTCTTCAGGGTTGAAGACTGTTTGGTCTCCTCTAAACGGCTGGATTCAGATCTTTTTGACTGCAAAAGTAATGATTGTCTAAATAGAGTGTCAAATGTAAGGCCTGTGGGCCTGATCAGGCCTGCAGAAGCTTCTTATCCGGTCCACATGCTGCTGGTAGGGCAAGGAAACATGCAATATGTTGATGTTGCATAAGATCAGCAATTTTCAAGGCAAGGTGCTAAAATCGACAAGGTACACCATCAATATTTTGACCATTGACAAGGCACATGGCACTGCTGGTGTGGGGCTCGCATCCCCTAATGGCCCTACTGAGAAATTACCCTCACCCAAACTCCTGCGGCATACTTGTGGACCATTTGCGGCACACCGGTGTGCCACACAGCACACTGGTTGAAAATGACTGCATTAGATGATAAGCTATATTGGCCATTAAGGGTGACAAAGGGACAGTTAGATGCAGCCGCCTCAAGGTCTAGCTCAGCCTAGCGAAGCTCAGGTGTGCCGAGAGCACTAAAGTGACTGATTTCTGTCTTTTGTTTCTCTCTGTTATTCCACAGCCAGCTAAGTAGGGGTATGATCTGAATAGACCTGCTTGTTCTGCTGAGCCCTGCAGCCTGTAGGGAAACTTTCAAATAATGAAGTGTGACAAGCAAACTATTCAACCTCTTATGTGCTGTGGGGGGGGGGGAAGGGAAGGTGTTTGATAGGAGGTTCTTTTGAGAGCTCCTGGGGGTGTGAGTGGGAAAGATTCTGGCATGATCTCCTTTCTGAGTCAAGAATCATTCTGCTAATTGCAACCAGGCTCCTCTCTGCACAGTTCCTGTTGCAGCATTTAGTAGAAATGTGATCTTATTTAGTACAGAGACTCCTTGAGAACATACCAGTTGCAAGTTAGGTGATTGCTAGGCAAATCCCGTCAGTCTCATTTGATTTCCATTTGCTCTACTTTGAAGTCCTCTGCCTCAAAGCCATGCATCCCTGGCCACAATTCCCAGGGCTCATGGGGGTTAGATTGGATTGCCTTTCCTGGCAGGAGTGATGTGAGGTGTGTGTCTGCTGAGCAGTTCCATTGGGGTTGTAGAAAGATTACAGAAGCAAATGAATCGTTTGTTTTGTCTGATTCCCTCAAGCTTGACTCTTGGGGAATACTTTAGCCACTCATTTTTTTTCCACATACAGCACACGCTCTAACAAATTGCCAAAGGGGATATTTTGCTAGATAGGAGTCAGGTGGATGATTGGGTGACAGAATGCCTGATGCCATTCTCGCTGTTTCCACTTCCAACTTGCATGACTGCATAAATAACCCTCTTTCCTTATCTGTAAACAGAAAGTAATGGTGCTCTTATCGGTGACATTATTTCACTTCTTAATATAACATATCGGTTCTTGAAAACTGAATAGTAATAATACAGCACAGATCCTTAAAATTTATGTTTATCTTTCAGTGTATGTTTTCTTTGAATGGATCAGATGTTTCTTTCCTCTCCTTTTCATTTAGCTAAGCCATTGAGTGCTTTTTTGTATCATCAGGTTAGATCTTGAGGAGTTATTGTACGTTGCATTGTTAGAATCTTTCAGGGCTAACTCCAGATAGCAGAAGGAGGGAGCACCGTCCATCTCCATGCCAAGTTAAAGAAATGTTTGCAGGTTTCTTTGGGGCTTCTGATACATTGGTTTCGCACATTGGAGCTTTTGAAGCTCATAATGCACAATAGTATTGCCACAGTGGGCTGCCTGGCAGATTGGTGGTGCAATTCACACTAAGGTACACAGGAACTCATTTGGCAATGATGATTAATTACAGCCATCAGTGTACATGGAATGATGGAGTTACAATGTAGACCAGCAATTTTCGACCTTCTTCATCTCATGGCACACTTACAAGGTGTACATTGTTAGCATATCTTCAGTTTTTTTGACAATTGACAAGGCACACTGCCATGCCAGTGGGAGAGGGCTCACCTATGGCCTTACTAATAAATGATCCTCCGCAACTCCCGTGGCACACTAGCAGCCCATTCGTGGCACACTGGTGGAAAATAGCTGATCTAGTTCCCAAGGGGAACAAGGGGAGGAAAATGGAAGGGATAAATAGGAGAGGTATATGCAAATGCAGGTGTCCCTGGTATCTGAGGAGGTTAGATTCTGCTGCTATTCCAGATACCCAAAACCACGGATAGCTGCAAACCCTACTCAAATTCTCCCCATCATGCTCATGACTCACCCCTCTTCATTTACAGATGCTTTTTCTTCCTTTCACTTTGGAACAGGAAATAGACAGCAAGAACCTAGACTTACAATTGCTAGAGGAACACTACAGGAGGCAATTGTGAGAATGCTAACAGTAGGTTCTCTGCTTCCCACTTGTTGTGGAAGCAAATTCCTTTGATTTTATCTATTTAAAAGAAGAGGGACATGGTGAGGGTCTACCATGGTGAGATGTAGCAGCAGATGTAACAAGACCAAGGGGCATAGAGAAATCCTAGCAACTTTCACATTGAACATAAGAAGAGCCCCACTGGATCAGGCCAAAGGCCCATCTAGTCCAGCTTTCTGCATCTCACAGCGGCCCACCAGATGCCTCAGGGAACACTGAGACAACTAGACACGCGCATCTCATTGCCATTCCCCTGCATCCAGCACTCTGAGGTATCCTACCTTTAAAGTAAGGTAAGGAGGTTGCACAAAGGCATCTAGGCCAGATGCCATCACCACCTCCTATGGCAGGGAGTTCCACAGTTCAATTACCCACTGAATAAAAATGTATTTCCTTTTATCTGTTCTTACTTTCCCACCACTCAGTGGCTGTCCACATTGAAGTGTGACATACTTGGGTTGTGTGACATACTCATTCCAACATGGATGAAGGTACAACTTTAGTTGGAGTCTAGTGGGCTATGCATTTTTTTTTCATGATGGGAAACAAGGCAGTTTCTGAACACTGACAGAATACTGTCATCTGAACAGAGTCCTGCACTGCATCCTAATGATGTTAGGAGGCGGCGGCAGCAGCTCAGCATGGGGCAAAGGAATATCTTCCCCTTGCCTCAGGGTAAGCCCCAGCCAGTCCTATGGGGCTGCTTGCAAGTTCTAATCAGAGTGTGGTAACAATCACCAAATGTATTGTTTTTGAGTGCATATGCATTTTTGGCATATTATATATTTTTGCATTTATTATATATATTATGCATCTTTGGCATATTATACGTATATTGGCTAAGTTCACTTTTGTTATTTTTATGCCACTTTGCATTTTTATATAAAGAAAAAACTGGCCTAATGGTATCGTAAAGAAATATGAATTTTGGGCACTTAAAGAAGAGGACTTGATCCCCCCCCCCCGGTTATAAAGTGCAACTAGAAATAGTAACATCTGAGAAGCGTATTTGAGCTGAAGTTATATAATTGTTAATTTGTTCATCTCCATAAGAGACAAAGGGCCAAATTCTATCCAACTTTACAGTGCTGATGCAGCCTTGCCAACAGGGTGTGCACTGCATCCTGTGGTAGTGGGGCAGTCCTTCCTCAAGGTCCCCTTCCTTTGGAAGGGAAAGTGCTGGAACATTGGTCCTGAGAGCACAATCCTAACTTCCTGTTCTGCTGGGGCAGCCACTGCTTCACTGGCCTAGAGTATCGCAAACATGCTGCAAAGTATGTTTGAACATTCTGAAATCAGAGCATTAGCAGGAAGACCGTGTGGCCTATCTGTGCCGGCGCCGGTTTGGATTGGGCTGCCTGTGCATACTGTGTAATTGGAAAAGGCAAAAACGTATTATTAGGTTTTTGCCTTTTCCGATTACACGGTATTCACAGGCAGTATCCCCACACCAAGTATCACCACCTATTTGAACTTCACTGGTGCTTCAACAGTATTTTTAACTATACCCAACCCACCCTGACCTCCTTGGAGGAATGACAGTAAAAAAACTGTGAAAACCCCCCCTGTATATTTATTGCTGCTGTGACAGATGGAGAATGTACTGACTTCATGCAAAGTTGTACCATTATTTAGTAAAGGGAAATGGTCTCTGGTGATTAGCATTTGTCAAATCCTGACCCTCTTGGTATGTTGAAGAAATTTTCAAAAATATCTGAACTGTCTTTCCAAGATCCTGGGGGTCGATTTACTATGCCTGTCACTGGCTGGATAAAATGAACTCATTCATAGCACGCAGCAGAAATGGGAGAGCTGGTTTGGATGGCTGCCCTTAGAGCATCAGGAGTTTGTTTTAATATTCTGCCGGCAGATTCCTTAAAAAGTCCTCCTGCATACATTTTTTAAAAAGTCACAGCATGGTCCTTGGCTAGCAAACTGAACAGTGAGGGCCTTTGAATTGGCAGTGACTGTTACTACTGCTCATTTGTTGTTTCTCTCATAATAGAAAGATAATTGGCATTGTCTCTAATTGGTCTCCCTATTACAATTGGCATTGTTGAATGACAAATGAATCCACAACTACAGAAGCCCATGAAGTCTTTCACCAGAGGATGTCAATGTGCTATGCAGGCATTACTGAGAGATATTTATACACATAGATTATACACAAATCTATCATTGTTGGGAATGATAGAGTTGAGAAGTTAGCTATCAGAATCTAACTCTGAAGGTTAGGTCTGATTTATTTTATCATAATAGAATGCCATTTGTCAGCCGTTTGGTTCAAAGATCTGGACCATGCATTGTATCTATATAGAACAATAGCTTCCTCATTATTCAAAAATCAGGTTATAAGGAACCCCTTGGTGTAGCCCTCAAGAATTGCTAGAAGGAACTTGGTAGGTGTGTAAGTGACAACATGCTAACTAGGGAATTACTGCACAGAAATATCAAGTAAGCAAGGATTTCAGACATTTTATTGCCTAATTTCTAAACTGTGAGGTGCCAAAGCTGAAATCAATTTGGAAGTCATGCCTAGTGACCTAGAAGCCTTATTCTAATTAGACAGACTGGCGATCAGCTATTTAAGATCAGTGTGGTCTTCTGGCTGAGAATTTGACATCCACTCTCCCCTCATCATTCTTGAAGCACTTGTCTTAAATCTCTGTGGTGTGGTACTTACTTCCAGCTGCCCCAAAGTGACCACGAAGATTTCAAAATCCCTGCTTGGCAGGGGAGTGTCAAGGGTGGGGAGAGTCGTCCAGTGTCATGCCTAAGTGTTGCAGGATGAGCACTGGCTCGCCACAGTGTCAGTGGAAATTCTAAATTCTAAACCAAACAAATAAAAACTATTTTTTCTGACTTACTCCAAAGGGTACCCCATGGATGGCGGCACTGGAAAGGTGTAAATAATGCATATATAATATATATATAAATTGCCTATTTGCCAAAGAGGTACTTTTTCAAGTAGTGATCCTTTTATATTTGTGACACCGAAATGCATGCAGAAAGATGATCAACCTCGTATTGGGAGGGAATCCTCATGGGGTATCTTCACAGAGAAGGCCTTCCCCCATTTGAAGTCTACAGTACTGTCTAAAAAGTGTGACTATTGCATTATTGAGAGCGCAATCCTAACCTGGAATTAGGCTGGCACAGTTAGACCAGCGAAGTTTGTCCTGCACAAGGGATACCGTAAAGTATGTTTGGGCCACTCTCTGAGTTAGAGAAGACAGCACACAGATGTGTGCCATCCTCCCTGACTCTGAGAGTAGTCCAAACGCGCTTTACAGTGGTCCTTGTGCCAGCTAAACTTTGCTGGCCTAACTGTGCCCACCTAACTCCAGGTTAGAATTGAGCCCTGAGTTACAAGATTGCTAGTATCCCATTATTGTAAATACAGCTTTGTGGGGTCATTGTAATCTCTTGTTTTCTAATGCCACTCATTATTTCTACAGGTGGACCCAGAGAAATGTCGCTATGCTGTGGGTCGTATTCTGAGCGAAGGAGATGAGAAGCCATCAGAGGAAGTGATACGCATGTTCCAGAAGTTTGGTTTCAAAATGATCAACTTCCCAGCTCCTAGTCATGTAGTCATGGCAACCTTCCCCTACACTACTCCTCTGTCCATCCATCTAGCAGTGAACCGTGTCCACTCAAGCCTTGACACTTACATCAAGGTGAGTGATCCTTCTCTGTAACAAATCTTCAGTTAAAGCCTGCTAGTTAAGGCCTTCTCTTGCCCTTGCTTTTAGCTGTTGGTGTATACATTTTCTTTCCATGATATATTTCTAGTTTTTCATCTAGCCTGTATTTTTCTACTGCCATCTGCTGTTAGATATGCAACATGCTATTTACCCTTAATGTCTTCTTGGATAGAGGGTCTCCACATTCATTGTGGCTAAAACAGTCATTTTCTCCAGCAATTCATTGAGTAGCTATGCTTGTGTGTGAAACCCTGCACGAGGTTCTTTGGAGGATGGGAGAAAAAGAAACACACTCACGGTATGAATTGAGCCCTCTCCGAAAGACTGTGAGAGAGTGTGTACTTCTTAATTCTTCTGCGAGGGAATTCCGTATTTGTGGAACTGCTACAGAGAAGGCCCCTCCCCGAGCTGCCATCCCTTTAACTTGGGACAGAGGGGGCACCTGAAGGAGAGCCCCTTTAGATGATCTAACAGGGCGAACTGGTATGTATGGGAAAAGGCGGTCCTTTAGGTAGGCTGGGCCTAAGTCACGAAGGGCTTTAAAGGTCAGTACCATCATCTTAAGTTGAGATCAGAAGTGAATGGGTAGCCACTGCTGCTGCTGAAGGAGTGGGCCTACTGAGTCAAACCGTCTAGCCCCTGTAACCAACCCGGGCTGCTGCATTTTGTACTAACTGTAGCTTCCGAACTGTTCTCAATTTTGAAGCCCTACATACAGCACATTACAGTAGTCCAACCTTGAGATCACTAACGCATGGACCACCGTGGCCAGGTCAGAATGGCTCAAGTATGGTCGTAGTTGGCCAATTGAAGTTGGGCAAATGCACTCTTAGCCACAGCTGCTATCTGGTTCTCCAGAGGCAGCTGAGAGTCCAGGAGCACTCCCAGACTGCGCACCTGTTCTTGCAGGGAAAGTGCCACTCCATTCAGAGTGGGAGAAAGACTTAGTGCCTGCATTGAGGATTTCAGGAGGACTTCTGTCTTTTCTAGATTTAGTCTTAACCTATTGGCTTTCATCCATACCCCAACTGCCTCCAGGCAGTGTCCCAGGACCTTCACAGCCTCTTCAGTTTGGAATGGTAAAGAGAGATAGAGTTGAGTGTCATCAGCATATTGGTGACACCCCACTCCAAACCTCCAGATGATCTCCCCCAGGGGTTTCAGGTATATATTGAAGAGCATGGGGGATAGACTAGAACCCTGAGGCACTCCATATTGTAAAGGCCAAGCTGCCAAGCAAGTGTCCCCCAGCATCACCATTTGGGACCTTTTAGCCAGGAAGAAGTGAAACCATTTCAGAGCATTGCCCTTTACCCCAGCTTGTCCCAGATATCTCCCTCCAGAGAATATGCAGTGTACACACTGATGAATTTATTCATTCATCTTTGGGCATCACCAATGTTTCCACTGGGACGTGGTGGTGCTGTGGGTTAAACCACTTCTTCTGGGCTTTCTGACCAGAAGGTTGGGAGTTCGAAACCACACGACGGAGTGAGCTCCTGTTGCTTGTCCCAGCTCCTGCTAACCTAGCAGTTCGAAAGCACATAAAAAATGTGAGTAGATAAATAGGTACCACTTCGGTGGGAAGGTAACAACGTTCTGTGCGCTACAGCATATAGTCATGCTGGCCACATGACCATGGAAGCTTGTCCTCAGGACAAACACAGGCTCTACAGGCTTAGAAACGGAGATGAGCACCGCCCCCTACAGTCGGTCACGACTAGACCATTCGGTCGTGGGGAAACCTTTACCTTTAGTGTCTCCATTAATATCCCTTCCCTAATAGTAGGCTGTGGTTGATTCTTACGTCCTATCAAACTAATTCCACATTTCAAACTGGAAACCCTGAAAAGCATATTACTGAAATCTTATTGACCCTCACGGAAACATTTGCTACTGTTTTTTTTAAAAAATGCAATTTTTAATGTACTCCCTTACTACAATTGAGAGTTCTGCATCTTTTTGGCTGCTTGCCACAAGTAAGCAAAGAAAACTACAAAGGAAAGCTACACATTAGCCTGCCATTCAGTGAGCACTTTTGTTTCTTTTCTCAGTGTAGCTGAATGGACTTACATCCTGTGAGTGGTTTAGCTTAAAAGAGAGAGATTATTTCAAGGTAGTAGGAAAGTGATACTCAAAGAGATTGTCAGGTGGGCCTCCTGCCGCGTCTCCTCTTGTTTAGAATCCATATAATCTTATTAACAACTAGGGATAGCGGTTTGCTTCATTGCTAGTTAATGTAGTCAAGGAATGAGGAAATTTTGATCCCTAAATAATATAAGCAGAGGCATAACGAGGGTGGGGCCTGAGGGGCACTTATCCCAGGTGCTGCACCAAGGGGGGGGGTGCACGTGTCTGTACCTCAGGCTCTATCCTAATTATAGAGAAGATGCTGGCAACTTTGTGCCCCCTGTTCCTTTTTCTTCAGAGGGGAGCTTCCACAAAAGAAGGAATGGGGACATGAAACTGCAACAAGCAGTGTAAGCCAGTTACTTCCCTGCAGGAGGTGCTGGCAGCTTCATCTAAGAGAGAGCCTTTAAGGACATAAAGGGGGCATGAAACTGCCAGTACCCCCTCTTCCAACGAAAACCCGGAAGTGATCCCATGATGTCACTGGTCCGGATTCTGGGGCAGTAAGTTACCCCTCTGAATGTAAGTACTTCGTTGAATGAATGTTCAATGTGCTTTTTTAAAAAACAAAGTTGGGCTATCACAGCTGGTAATAAACAGCTGTGTAATAAACAGCTGGTAATAAACGAGAAACAGAAATAGAACTGAGTTCAAACGACTATTGTGTGTTTATGGATTTAGTTAATCCCATCAATACAAAGTACGTTACAAAATACAAGACAATATGTCCCTGCTCCAAGGGGCTTCCAGTATAAAATTCAAGACAGGGCAGACCGCAATGGTGGGAGAGGGAAATGGAGGTAGTATTAATGGGAAACCTGAATTTCTTAAAGTTCCATATACTTAGGGCCCAATCCTATGATGCCCGGTGCCAGCAATATACCGCTGGTGCTGGGTGTTGTAAAAGTGCGGTAAAGCACTTTAACACTGGTACTAGCATTGTAGTACCAGAAAAATGACTCTGTGGTGCTGACAGTGGTGTCTTTGAAGGGTGGCAGAGTGACTTTTGGGGGAATGGGAAGGCAGGGGAAGGTGGGGAAGGGGCTGAATTTGGTGGAGGTAGGGCAGCTGGGGTGGAGGTAGGGCAGAGGGGAGGACTGGTCACACAAGGGGGATGGAGATGGCGGCAGACTGCTGCCAAATCCAGTAGTCCCTCCCAAGCCGCAGGATCCTACACCTCCCCCCTGGGCTCTGTGCCCATTCAATAGCAAGCACAGCTCTGTGGAGAGCCATTGGGGCCACAGGGCTTTACACAGGGTAAGGGAACAAACATTACCTTAACCCAAGGAGGCTCTGGCAGCTGCTTTTGCACTGCCATTGGATACAGTGGTGGCCAATTCATCGCTGCTGTAGTCCTGGCCCAGCCAAAGTTTAGGATTGGGATGCCTCAACCCAATCCTGTTCTCCTCTATGCTATAGCATGCAGCCGTGCCATGTGCTGCATGTGCTGCTTGCTATGGTTGTGGGGGGGGGGATCTGAAGGCAAATAGGCAAGTAAAAAATATTTTTACTTACCTCCATATAAGTCATCAAGCAACCTACGAGTATCCTTAGACATATGCTAACCATTTTGTGGTGGATGTCTGAGTTGAAAAAAGGGGCAGGGAGGTTCTAAAAAGAGGGAATAAGAAATGTCATGCCCAACTGCTGCCAGATCTAGCCCTACCTCTCCACACCCTGGTTCTTCCCCCCAAACACTCTGTTCCCATCCCCACTGCAGACTCACCAATACCAGGGGATCCAGGAAAGCTGTTGCCATGTAACTGGCACCATTTGCCATTTCCAGCAGTGGCCCAATAGCACTCAACAGTGCACCAACAGGCTTGGTTGCAATCGGGCTGAAGGATTGCCTATTGGGCTGCCCTATTGGTGGAATATATGTTCCACGAGCGCTGGCTGCTGCAAAGCAGCCATAAAGTGCACTCGGGCAGTGTGCATTCTGCTGGAGTGCAAGCAGGAAGGCAAAAAGCTTTCTGTGCACATCACTGGATTGCTGTACGCTCAGTGGGGAAGGTACGCCAGCAGAGGAAGGTCGAAACTGCAGTGGGGAGGTTTGAAACTGGGCAGAGGGGAGTGGGGAGGCTGCGGGAGGGGGTAGATCAGACAGTGATGATGCGCATCAAATCCCCTCCAACAGTAACCTTTCCACCCCCTCTTTCTCCTTGGACCTGCACCAGTAAAATCAATGGTGCAGGTCTGAGGAGACTCACAGCTCAATCCTATGTTGCGCTGGAGAAGGCAGGCCAGCGGGCCTGCTCTGTTTCCAGCACAACATGGGATGCCTGAGGAGTCTCCCCAGCACAAGGGCACATTCATGCTCTTGTACCAGGGCAGGCGCCAGCCTCCTTGATGTGCTAAATAGCAGGTGCAGCTCCTAGGCTGTCGTGTGACCAGAATCAGGACTGCGCGGCCCAGGGATGGGGCCTTGGAAGTGGCCTAACAGCTGCATCCCAAACCCACCCCCTTCCCCGGGCCTGCTTGCCCGCCAGCCCTCCCGCCCAGTTCTGGTACCTTCCCATCCAGAACCACCTCTGTACTAGCTGAGTTTGCCTGGCGTAAGGGTGGCTCTCCGCCTGCCCTCCCAGGCCAGCGCTACAGCTAGCGTCAGTGTGGGATCCGTAGCGCCGACTTCGGGTTGCTACGTCCTATGTAGGATTGTGCCCTCATTGTGGAGCAAGAGGCTTTCAGAGGGGTAAAAGGATTTTATTCTTGAAGCCTCCCAATCCACTCCCCCTCCCGATACAATGCATGCCCTTTTGGTGCTGCTGCACCAGTGGGAGGGGGGAAGGATAGAATTGGGCTGTGTGGTTTGAAGCACAAGTTTTAAGATATATCAGAAGAGAATTTGGAAAGTTGTTCTGTTTGAACTTGTTGCTTTCTGTAATAGTACTTAATTTTTCTCCTGGACATGCCAACCTGTTGTGCAGATAACAGTTGAAGTCTCTGGATTCAGTAGACAGGAAGGTATAGTTACAGCGTTTGAACACTAGCTTCCTTTGTCCCTAATGCTGGGTAGACATACAGGCTTTGTGGTATCCTGTGCTGATCATGGGCGGTGGAGAGAAAAGGAAGAGAAGCAGCATCAGATTTGTTAAATGTATGCTTGCTTTATGGTGCAGTGATGACATTTTGATGCTTCAGGAAAGGTCCTGGAGAGTGCATCTGTCACACAAGCAATGAAATCATTACAGCTAAAAAGGGAGCTACAGATTGTGCTGGGAACACCTGGTAGCTTTTTAATGAGAGCTACCTTTCTAGCTAAGTAAAAAAAAAAGAATCCAAAATCTGAGTGCTTAGGGGTTTTTTTTTTTCTTTTCAAACTGAATAAAGAAGAGAGGCTTGTCCTATGCTGCAGACAGGAATCTCAGGAAAGCGTTCTCAAAACTTATAATTGCTTTGTTGTGTGTGCGCATGCGCATGTGCGCATGCCTCTCTTGTTGTTGTTCAGTCGCTAAGTCGTGTCTGACTCTTCGCGACCCCATGGACCACAGCACGCCCGGCCTCCCTGTCCTCCACTACCTTCCGGAGTTTGCCCAATTTCATGTTCATCACTTCGGTGACACTGTTTAACTATCTCCTCCTCTGCTGCCCCCTTCTCCTTTATTTGGCCTTCCATCTTTCCCAGCATGAGGGTCTTTTCTAAAGAGTCCTCTCTTCTCATGATGTGGCCAAAGTATTTCAGCTTCAGGATTTGTCCTTCCAGGGAGCAATCAGGCTTGACTTCCTGTAGGATTGACCGATTGGATCTCCTTGCAGTCCAGGGGACTCTCAAGAGTCTTCTCCAACACCATAATTCAAAAGCATCTATTGCCTCTCGAGGGAACCTAAAACTGGAGATTTTCCATAGGTTTCAGTTGCAGAGTGTCTGTAAAGTAGCTCACAATAGCAAAAAGTGAGGCAGGTCAAGATTGATTTGGAGTAGCCAAGCTGTGGAGGATAGTAAATGGTTAGTCAGTGACAAATGTGTCTTTTCTCTTGAGAAGTGAGGTCTGAGTTGGGCGAATCTGGTGATGTTCTGGCATTGTTCCCTTTCTTTGTTCATAGTCATTCAAGAGTGTTGCCTTTAAATCAGCTTTTTATCTTTTGATCCTATCCACTAGTAAATGTCAAAGAAGGAAGAGAAGATGTGGAATTTGAAATGAGATGAGTGAAGATAATAGAGTAAGCTAAGTTTTTGCATGCATCTGAATTTGGGAGTTGTGATTTTGACCCAAACAAAAGGCAGAGAAGTGGAATGGTGATTGCCAACGGATCCCTTAGGACTGGCAGACATGTTGGTCGGTTTTGGGGTGATTGAATTTTCATGACTTGCTGAAACTAACACCAGGACTGGAAAAATCCCAACTAGTTTTGCAGGCTCCTACACATTATAAATATAGGAATATGTTTATTCCCTCCACTCTAAACAGGTTATCCTGCTTGAATGAGAAAACTCTTGGTGTAAGGCTGGAACCTACCTTGGCAAGCTGCCTTATCTGTCCACTTTCAAGCATTTCTTTGAACATAGAAGGGAAAAGAATTGGGCAACACCAGCCCATCATTGGCAGGCAGTATGCAGCCTCTATATTAAATTTACAACTCAGTCCTAACTTCTGTTGATGTAGCTGCACGGATGGAGTGTGTGCTGCATCCTTTGTGGAGGAGGGCCATCCCAGAGATTTCCTTCCAGAGGTAAGTCTCCACGACCCTATTGGGTCTTCTCAAATCTCTGCCAGCCATTTTGCTGGGGCAGGTCCAAGGTTCTAAGGGAGAGGGAAGAATGAATGGGTTTAGGATCCTGGCACATGCCGATACCACTGTGATCTACCCCTCCCTCTCCATTCTGCCTCGCTCCTGCCCCATCTTCACTCAGCCACTGCCCTGTTCTTCTTCCCCACTTGGTTCCTCCCACCGCCTGCCCCTACCTCCAACTTACCAGCACTAGCTCCTGTGTTCACGCAGTGTATGTGGCTGCCAGCCATGTGCAATGCCGGGCAAGTCAGCCAGCAGAATTCACGTTCTGCTGGTGGAACACTAGTCAGAACTGGGCCATTTGTATAATTTCTAGGATTCTGACCTTGATTGCTCCACAGGACATTATTTTTCCAGGCCAGTGGTAGCCAATCTTTTCGACAACTGTTTCACATCAAGTTCAAAGTATGAGAATGTGCCATGCCAGTGTATGTTGTAGTACATATGCAGCCCTGTTCCTCCCATGCCTTGTGTGGATTTGCCTCTTGTCTACTGAGATGAGGAACAGACAGTCCTGGAATGCTGGAGAAACACACAGGAATATAGGCAGTGGAGTCATCCTGGCGGAATGGCCTGGTACACCGTTCCGCCAGTTCTGCGGACAGGCCCAGGCTGCGCCGCCTCTCCCGAGGACGGGTGAGCTGCTCCTGGGCCTGCCCTCCCTCCCTCGCGTCCCGAATCGCTCTGAAATGGAGCGATTCGGGCGCTGTGAGGCGCAGGGAGGCGTGGCTGCCCTCTGCCATAGGGGCGGAGGGCTGTCAATCATCTGGGCATTCCGGTTCCTGGTGCGCCCGGATGACGTCTCTGAATATAGGCTTGACAATAAGTCAAGAGGAGATAACCCTCTTATTTCCTGTTCATGTGTGCCTCAGACTTGCCCTAACTCTGTGTTACTTGTCTAGCTACTACACAACCCCAGCTCTCCAAAATTTGATGTTGACTTTTTGGAGTTTAAGAAATCTTTCCAGGCCTGGTAAGATTTTTTATGGACATCAGGACTCCAGTGCCTACTCTCACTTCCCTTTTATTCGTCTTTCAATCTAGGCCATCATTGCAGGGCCCATGTAATCAGAATGACTCCATTGCTGCATTTGGATTTCTGTATCCTCACAGCGTGTGTCATCCTCTGTTTGACTTGATTTGCTTTCAGGTGCAACGGTGAGGGCACTAGAAATGAAGCATTATTGGGACACTGTTACTTGTGCCTAGCAATTTCTTTGTACATTTTTTGCTATAAATTTTTACAGCAACTAGAGACATGTTGTATAAGCAGGAAATCTGCAGACTGTCCTCAGTGGTTTGTACCCCTGTTGCTCATTGGGGCGGGGGAGTCATCTAGGAGGAACTGGCCAGGTGCAAGCTGCAGTTCTTTTTCTTGTAAGGCCAGTTCTTCTGTTGTATCTCACTCCTAACTGGAAATTCCCTCTCCTTTAGCTTGTTAAAATGTATGGCAGTTTGACATGAGCAGCAGCTGGAGACCTGGCTTGTTGCTAGTCAGCCCCTTTACACTTATCATATCTCCCAGGTTTGCAGCTGAACCTTCAGAAGTGTCAGGTTCTTGTTTCCCTCCCATAAGGGAGATCATTCCGACCTCTACGTTTCATTCTGCATGCCAGCATAAATATTTGCAAATTTCTGAAACTGCAGGAGGTCATCCTTCCTGAGGCATCTCTTCCGAATCTGAGATGTTCTCACTTCTCCTGGCTGGTGTGGCAAACAGCATCTGCTCCCCTGGCACCTGTTGGAGAGGCAGGGAAAGAAAACAAGAGAGAAACTTTCACAGAAACAGGTGACCTGTGCACATTTTCTGATGGGAATTCATGTTGCCATGGAGATGGCTTCTCCAAATAGCTCCCCTCCACCTCCCTCAAGCAACTGAGGCGCGAGCAAGACATTTTTACAGTGTCTGGTTTGAAAAGATTCCCTTAATGAGAGTCGTAGGTCAGGTGAGCTGACTGAAGGAGACCCCCTTTTTGCTTCTTTGTCCCTGCGGGATCCACAGAAGAGGCAAGCTGGCTTATAAGAGAGAAGTGTCTTCAAAGGGTCCCTGTGTTGTAGATGAAATGAAGGCTTTGGATGCCTTTTTTGAGAGGAGGATTCAGTTCAAATGGATCAGCTCGTTTCGTAGGCGAGCAAGTTAGCAACCCACTTAAAAATGGAAGAAGAGGCCAAAAAAAAGGGACAAAGTAAAAAGAGGGGTGATGGAGAACCAAGAAGATAGTGACGGTGACTGAAGCCAGCAGAGTATGAGCAGCATGATTAAATTGGCATGGAAAAAGAATGGGAAGTGTGTGTGTTTGGGGTGTGTGTGTGTAAGCAGACTATGGACTTAGTAAGGCATAATGGAAGCTACAAAAGAGCTGAAAATGAAGCTAGTAGAATGGCCGAAGTGGATAAATACGTTGCAAAGGCAGAATTTGCAGGACAGATTTTTAGGGACAGAGCAGGTGTGTAGACTATCAAGCATTTTGGGGGTTCAACCTGAAAGCCCTATGGGTCAGACACTGACTGATGGGCTAGATGAACACAGCTAGCTGGGCTGCTGGGCAAAGAAGGGAATTGCAGACAGTTCCAAGTTGTGCAATCATATCACAGTTCATAATCCTCCTGGCCTGGGAAGTGAAATGAAATCAGAGGTCAGTCTGGTTCCAGTGACTGATATAAAGTTCTCAGAGCTGCTTCCTGCTTTCCCTTTATCTGGACAGCCTGTCACTGGAGGGAGCCACCAAACTACATTACCTGTGTTCTGCCTGCTGATCTGTCTGATGACTCAATGCCCACCTACCTTCCAGCCTAAGCATCTGACACAGATGTTAACTGGTTTCCAAATTTTTGATGGCTTTGTACACATTACACAATGCTAATTATATCACTCTACAATGGCATTTTTGTGGACCTGGGTAATCTGTGCTGTAGTGCATAATAAGCATTCCACACCCACCTCCAGTTTAGCAAGCTAGATTGCTGTGGTTGAATGTGTTGTGGTGGAGAAGATACAGTACATTGGACCTCTTCACATCATGGTTCAATACATTCTACAAAAATCACTATACAATAAAAAACTATTGTTCATTTAAAACCAACCTTACAGCATATCAGAGGGCTTCACAGGAAGATAGTGAAATAAGCTCAGGATAGAGAGTTAAACAATAGCACAATATGGGAAGTAAGAAGAGAATGGTATTTCGTAGGCTAATTGTATGAGGAAATTATTGGACAAATGTGGAAAGTGAGGGACAAACTATGCATTATGTTAAATACATAGTTTGGTTTTGTGCATGTGCTTTTTTTCTTTTCTTAATTTAGGCCTTTACCCGCCTCCACTGGAGTCCCATTCTGGATATTCCCCCATTCTGTGCAGTAACTTTTTCCTCTTGGAAAGAAACTCACATTGGTGCTAGTGGGAGCCTCTCTCCCAGGGAAATAGCAGCTGTGGGGGAGGGGATCCGTTAGGACAGTAGGAGACAAGGATTGAAGCCCTCTTTTGTGAATTTTTTATTAGTGGAAAGTTGCACATAAATAGTAGCAATTTATTAATATTTTTATTTTGTTCTGCCCTACTTGAAAGTATCCTACTTCAAAACAAAGCATAGTAACTTAAGATCACAAAAAAGCCATTCATAGACTAGCTTGAAATTAGCATCTTGAAATGTGCTTAGGTCCTAGATGACTCCAGAAAGCCCTGTACAACCAAGTTAAATAGTATGGTGGTTTTTGCTGCAGCAGACTGACACCGCTATCCCATGGCCAAGGGATATATCTGGATTCTGTCAGTTTTCTGCAGATCTCTCTGTCTGATGTTGGCATGATTCTGAGATTGCAATTCTGACTTTGATCAATGGTCTGGGCCAAGAGATCGTTTGCTTGAAAGTTTAGCATCCTGCCTTTCCCATAAATTGTGCAGGGGAGTTGGCATGATAAAACAATATAAACTACATTTAAAACAACAACAATAATTTAAAAAGGTAGCAAAAAAAATACAGCAAAATACTCTAAAGGCCCAAGTGGAGCATGATAAAAAGAGCTCAAGGCCAAAAAATCTGTTTAAAAATGAATGTCTGCTGGCAGACTGTAATAAAAAAGAGAGTAAGGTGGGCCTTCCTGGACAGGGAGTTCACAGCTGGGCACACCACTTTCACCAAGGGTATCTCCATCTAGATAAATGATATTAATTCTACTGGATTTTTCAATTGCCTTCAATATTGCTGATCATGAAGTGTTGATGCACTGCTTGTAGGACCTAGTGAGAGTCTGTTGAGCAGCCTTTTGGCCTAGCATGTCTAAAAAAATTGCTCCTCCTTGTGTTCCTTTTTAAATTGCCAAGGGTGACTGACAGCCCATCTTTGACTCCTATTCCTCTCTCCTTGAAAAATCATCAGTCAAACTTTTTAATTTTTGTTGGCTTTTAGTAGCTAGTTTTATGATGAGACGAGAAGGACACGGAAGGTGGGGGTGAGAACTGGTTAGAATTTTAATTCGGTTTGGCTTTTGTGAGACGTGAGAGTTTACAGTTTATGTTTTAAGAATCTCCTTTTTAAAAATTGTATTTTAATCATGTTAGAACCTGCCCTGAGTCAGAAAGGGTAAGATTAAAAAAATAAACACATTCTATATAAGATTTACAGAGAGCAGTAGAAGCTTAGCTGATCTGTGGCCAAATTGCAGCCCAATGCTAGAACTGAGCTGAAACCTATGGATACTGATATTCCATTTCCTTTGGTAATTTTAACACTACTGCAAAGTAGTCCAATGAATAGTGAGAATATTAGGGAAAAAATTGGTGTGGCTCACTTCTACCTGACTGCTTTTTCACATCCACGTTGAGAGCCTCAGTTCTCTGCTACTCACTTTGCTTGCCTTGCCGTTTCACTGACCTTGCAACATTCACAGTGAGCTTCTTGGTTCTGTGCGGCGCACTCTTTAGAGCATAAGTGTTAGCTTTGTGCTTGACATGTACTTCACCTATCTCCTTGTAGCCCTCCAAGTATGAGTGCTGTAGGTCAAATCATGCCCCAAATGCTGCCTAACATGGATAAGCCCAGAAGATACGGGTATGACTGAAGTATGGGCCTGTTGGTTGCTAGGCAACCCTTTTTGTATTAGCACAGCAAGCACAGCCTTCTTAGCTTGGTGTCTGTCATCATACAAAGTGGTATGGGAAGAAGATAGACATTAGTTGATTGAAGTCAGAAAGGCAGAGAAGTCTGCTTACTTGCTTTGCTTTTTTTGGCTACAAGAAATCAAGAGACAAGGCTAGTTTCTTCCAAGTGAAAAGACACAGGTTCCTCAAGGGTAGACTGTTATTTTCCTTCTGATGGTAGCTTTCCAGCCTTCTGATGGTTGCTTTTCTACTACCAAATTCTACTTCTAGAGTGGAAGCTATTAAGAAGAAGGCAGACAGACAGATTAGTAACCCCTGCTAACTGGGCAAGAGGCACTTTTTCAAGTGGTGTCCTCTTATATTTAGCAGGGGGAGAGCAATTGTCCCTCTTCACCCCAGCACAGTGCCTTTCTCCTGGCTGTTGCTGGTGGTGTTCGCCATTCTTTCAGATTGTGAGCCCTTCTGGGACAGGGAGCCATTTAGCTTTAATGTTACTATTTGCCTGTAAACCGCTTTGTGAACTTTGTGTTGAAAAGCGGTATATAAATACTAGTGATTGATTGATTGATTAGTCTGAGGAGTTGCAGATGTGGCTGAGATTACTGTATATATTCTCATCATATGGAAATTGCGGTGCATTCTTGCAGTTATTAAAATGAAGTGTTGATTCAGGAGTACCTATATTCTGTTGTACAGAATGAAGAGGGGAGAAAATGCAGGAAGACTACTTGAATCTTGCCAGGTCTCTCTGCCTAGCTGCCAGCTTATTCAAATATCAGGTCATGGAATACAGATGAAAGCGTCTGTAAAGAGGCTCTCCCAAGGCGAGCATTTTAATGACATTGTGAGCAGGTTATTAAAGTGTAAACTGCCAAGTTAGGGAGCATTTACTCATGTTCTCACTTTAATTATCCCTCCATGTCAGTCTCAGTTTGTCTACCTACGTGCAGGTATGCTGGGTGTGTGAATGTCTCCACAAAAGAAAACAAAAAATCAGTGCTTTCCATTGGAAGGCCTTTTAGAGCTCTGTAATTTCTGCCCTATGGCATCCTGGACAGCTTGAGATCTGTTTTAATTGCTTTCTAGCTGAGAAGTCCATCTGTCTTTGCTCTCTGCTGAGAATGCCATAGTTCCAAGCCACATCTTTCTGGACAGGTGTTTCCATTTCAGTCTCCACAATTAAAGCTGTCTCCAGTTTGGCTCCAACGTCTCAAGAATTTTGTTATATCCTGCAATAAGAAGCGCCAAACTGGATAGAACGTTAAGCATGTAATCATCAAGTTAGTGGCAGAGGTGTTGCACGATTATGTGCCTGCCATGAGTGCTGCCGAGGGAGCTGGGTGCGCTGGGAAAAAAGCGCGCTTCGGAGGTGGGCCCTCCTGCCCGCCTCTGCCTCCATTACGCTCCAAAATGGAGTGATTCCCGAAGCAGGGGGACATGGCGAGTCTGCGCAAGGAGGGGGGCGCAGTGATGTGTTTCGTCACTGCCCTGCCCCAGGCACAATCAGAGCTTGCTCTGGCTCTGCTTAAGGACAAAGTTACTCTCAAGTAGCAGCTACGTGGAGTTGCAGTTTTGGATCAGAGCGGTGGTGCAGATTCAGGCATGGTTAAAAAGTTGCTTAGGGAGATTTTCAACAGGGAAATGACACTGAAGAGCTAAAGGCCCCAACTCTTGCACTGTGATCCTAGTCCGAATTGCCACTCTTCATGGCTGCTGCCTGCAGGAAAATCATTGATCTCGTAGAATTCCTCTAAGGTTTTCAAACAGGGACATTGTGACGTCCCGGCCTGAAAAGCCCTGTCACTGGCCCCTTAAGGGGCAGGGGGGAAGGCAGCTACGTGATAGGGAAGATCATGCTGCTGCTGGGGGTTAATGGTCTTTTTTAGTACTTATCTCATACACAGCTGGCCTCCTGGGGGTCTGGAGAGCCTGTAGACCCCAGTGTAGGGCTTCCCATGCCTCCTAACAGCTAAAAAAAAAACTAAAAAAAAAAAAAAAGACAACTTCTGGTTTTTGTTGTGAAACCAGAAGGAGCTTTTAAAAAAAATAAATTACCCAGATAAATTATCCAGTTCTTTGGAGCTTAATTTAATCTTCACCAAGAAGCACTGTAACTAATGGTAAATGTGTCCTGGATTGTGCTTTTGTGGAGTTGGACTCAACATATAAGTGAGTTCAGTGTTTGAGCTTGTCTTTTACTGCCTTCGCCCGGTCTCCTAGACTTCATGGAGGTGTTTGAGTCAAATGTAGAATCTGCAGGGAAGGCTGGCCCATTAGGGTGAATAGGGCACTGCCCCAGAAGACTCAGGCTGCCTCTGCATGCATCCTGACTTCACTTACTGGCAGTTCAGGAGCTAGCAGATTGTCATCTTCCTCCTTTAGTCTGTCTCAGCGTTATCTAATCTTTGTGGAGCTTGGCAAGTTAAGGCCTTTGTCACAAAGACGCGCAGGCACAAGTTTTTATATTTCTTATAAGGGAAGGAGTTTAGTTGACCAAAGTTATCACCCATGAAGAAACAATGGAGGAGCAGCCCTGAGGAGGGGCGGAAAGATTGACAGGCTTGCTCAGTGGATTCTTATGGCAATGGATTGACTGACATCTGAGTTATAGGCACATCACTCACTTTATGGATGAATCCATCATGTTGGTGGGGGATTTGGGACTTCATCCTGGCATCAGATATACAATATTTCAGAGTAAGCTGTCCGCTCTTTTGATCTTCCTTCGCCATTCCCTGTAACAGCCAATTTCATTGATACTGTATATCATTGTAAACAAAATTACATGTAACTTGAAGTTACTGAGGCATTCAGGTTTATATTAGTAACAATCCTATCCTCAGCCAGCATTATTTGAGGATAGAAGTGCATTGCTGATTATGTACTGTATTAGCAAAGTCCCTTTTTTCCTTTCCATGAATTGGAATGAAGTCAGAGTGAAATTAGATTGAATAGGCACAAAGCAAAAATAAGGAAGAAACAGTCTCTGGAATATTTTTGACCTAAGCTGTCCAGAACTTGATGCTCAAACAGACCAATCCTACTGAGGTTGCTGGCATCCCCTCTCTTGACCCTGAAACTGTTGGACCAGATAAGAGAGCAGTGGGAGAGGGCAGGGGGTGAAACTGGTTGGGTAGGGGGGTGAGGTATAGGGCAGAGAGGTGGTGGGATGGGGTGGATTTGGCAGCAGTGGTTAGTGCTGGATGCTATCCCTTCATTTCTGCCCTTTCTTCTCCTTGGACTTGAACCAGCTAAAGAGCTAGCACAGGTCTGAGGAGGACCATTGGTGAGTGGGAGGATTACGGAGGGGTAAATGGAAATAATTCTCTTTTCCCCTCCCCCAGCCTCTGGATTCACCCCCCCCCCCGAATACAGCGTGTGCTTTGATAGCACAGTTGCATCAGTGATGGTAGGATTGGGCTTGTAATCAGCATTTTGATTGTTGTTTGGTCAGTGTCTGGAAATTGGTGCATACTCTGGTGCAATACATGCCATTGAATAATATAGAGAATGGACTTAAGGTGACTTGTAAAAAAAGTGCTAGTTTGGACTTCTCTGGCCTCTGACGGTGCCCACTAGAACTGCCTGTTTTCCACATATAGGCCATGTTAAGAGTTATTACAGTTCTATTATCTCTCAACACCTCCATAATTTGTGTATAACAAAAACTGAGGGTGGCACATTTTGAAAACTAATAGAACGTGCAGAGGGAAGAGCTCAAGAGACCACGAGACAGACATTGAGGGTCCCTATGGAATTCTATTGCTTGTTTTTCTTGTAAAAATATGCATTTGACAAGGAAGAACTGATCTGGCTCTGTTACTTTCTGTTGGGGACTGGGCCAGAGAGTAGACCAGAGGTTTTCAAACTGGGGTGTTGTGACAGGGGCAGGAGCAGGGACTGCAGGTGACTTACCTGTTGCTGTGCCATATTCTGAGAAGTGTGGGAAGCCCTGTGGAAGCCTGTGCTGGGCTCACCAAAGGTCTGCTGAACTAAAAAAAAGCGGTTGCAACCCTCTTCCGTAGGCTTCCGCAGGGCTCCCCACACCCCTCAGAGCCCAGCACAGTAACAGGTAAGGCACTTGCAGCCCCTTGCAGATCCTGGGGATTGCGTTGCTGCCTTTGGCCCTGGAGTTTGGTAGGCACAGTTAGGCCAACAAAGTTTGGCCGGCGCAAGGACCACCGTAAAATATGTTTGGACCACTCTTGGAGTCAGAGAGTCCAGCACACAGACATGCACCATCCTCCCTGATGCGCTTTACCGTCATCCAAACATGCTTTACGGTGGCCTGTGTGCCAGCCAAACTTTGCTGGCCTATGTGCTGGCCTAACTTCAGGTTAGGATTGTGCTCTTAGAGTGCCGTAAAGTCTCGGAGAGTTTGGGAACCACTGGAGTAGACCATTGGGGATGTTATTTATCTTGGAGGTGAATCTCGTCAGAATAGCATTTTTTAATGGTGTGTCTTGGACAGCAACACTTTCTTCCCTGCCTCACTGAGTAAGATGAGAGGCGTATTGGCATTATCGACTACTGGTGTGTGTATGCACTGGAGCAGTACCATAAACCTGACAGATATGTGGCATCATTAGGACTGTTGTATCATTTCAGAAAAATATTGTGCTTTTCTGATGCCAGGTTTCGAAGATAGTTAAAATGTTTCATTAGTGATTTCAAAGAAGGGAAATAGCACAACATTCTGCTGCTATGGATGAAAGTGTTCATCTAAAAAATGGCCAGTGGTGGTTTTGTTTGTGTCTACAAATCTTCAATGTCTCAGTCAAAATTGTGGTTTAAAGGTATGATCATCCTTTGCCTGACCTTGGATTCAAATGGTGTTTCTAATGTATTGTGGGTAGAATCCTGCTGGAATTAAACTTCTTAGAGTGCAAACCTAACTTGGAGTTCAGCTGACCCTGTTAGGTCAACAAAGTTTGGCCGGCACCAAGGCCACCATAAAGTGCAGTTGGACTACTCTCAGAGTCAGGTAGGATGTCACATGTCTGTGTGCTGGCCTCTCTGACTCAGAGAGTGATCCAAACATACTTTACGGTGTCCCTTGTGCCGGCCAAATTTTGCTGGCCTAACTCTAGGTTAGGATTGCGCTCTTTATTATTCCAGTGGAATGAAAACATGGTTAACTTTAGCAGAGTTGTACCCAAAGTGATCAGTTGGGCTGTAACCTTTTTCTTTTCTTTTCTTTTCTTTTCTTCAGAGTGGCATTATATATTGGGAATCTCTATAGTAGGGAAAAATACATCACCCAATCATTTTATTTCAATATGCCCAGTGGCTCTTGCATGTGAGGTCTGACAACTGAGTAGTTTCATGGCTAAAATGTTTTCCCCGCTGGCCTTCTAAAACACCTGCATCCTGCGAGCCTGGCTCCAGTAAAGGTACTGGCAGTGAGCCCAAGGATTTATGATGGCTTAGTGTGTTCCATAAATGACATTGATCTTATGTTTTGGAGCTGCATTCCAGAGATTGAACAGTGTGCTTGTTTTTCCTTGTCTCAGAACACAGCTGAAGAGCATGGTCTAGGGAAGCAGTGTCTATGAACCACCTTGCCATTTTCACTGACATGTACATTTCCACAGACGTTTACTGACAGCCGGCTCTCAATGGCTTTTAACTGACAGACTGCACATTGGTTGGCAGTTGGCAGCCCCCAGCTGCATGTCAGTTCACATCAATCTATGGAGTCTCAGTAACTGTTAGTGGTGTTTATTTTTTAACAGCAACAATAACCTCTGAAGGATGTCTAGGATGTAAGTGCAGGATGCCAGGGCTTTCTGGAAGGTTTGATATTCTGTAGCAGATAATGCTTCTTCCTATGGGCTGGTTCAGATCATTCTACAAGCCATGGATTATGAACATGACCCAAACTAGAGCTGAATGCATTTTCTGCCTGCCTTGGGTTGAGAGCTGAGATAAAACAGATCCTGGTTTAATTAAATATTTGGGACATGCTGAAAGCTAAAATATGGTGGAAAGTTGTTGGCTACTGAAGAAATAAATGTCAAATTGGCAGTCATCATCTGCTACTCGTTACACCCAAACGTTTCTATACTGACTTGGCAAGTACCAAGGCAGGTTCAGAGCACTGGCAATAATGGTGTGTTCTCTCCTGCTATAGATATATTTCTGAAGATCCACCTTAATCTTCTGGAGTACTTTCTATTAGCTTTGTCGAATGGACCGACACGGGCTCTATCTCATTGATCAAGATCTTAATTTTTTATTTATTTAGGAGATGTATATCTCATCAATTACAACATTGTCATGTTGTAGATTATAGTACAACACTCTGTTTTGGGTTTCCCTTGAAACTAGCTTAACACCGGTACGGAATGAAGCAGGCTGGGTCTTGGCTAAAATGTCAGAGAACGGACATTACGTAGCTGTGAGGTCACTGAGGAGGGCTTTTTATTCCTTTCCTGTTTTTTTCACTATAGTGAAATCTGAGAGGGTGCAGAGCAGAACTTGTTGTCGCACTCCCACTGCATTTTTCCCTACCTCAGGAAAGTCAGTTGTTGCCCTTGCTGTCTATTTTCTGTCACAATTGAAAACTTATCTGTTTTCAAGGCCCACATTTAAATATCCTCCACCCCATGCCATAACCCTGATCTGAACTATGGCTCTGTGTGGCTGCTATGTGCAAAGAAAAATAACTCTTTAGCTACATATTCACATGGTTAACATAACATCTAGTTTGTGTCTTCATCGGGGAGGGAGGAGATGAAGAAGGGATTCTTATCTTGAATTGTGACTCCTAATCTAGCCGATCAATCTATATATGAAATATAATGCATTCCACTGATTTCACTCTGTATGGTTATACTACAAATGGTAAACACTTCCAAATATTAGTGTGATTCTTGTTCAGTTTGCTATAGGTTTTTAATATATAGTAGCTGATTTCACCTTGCAACTTCCTGGTTGAATCTACATTCCAAAGCTTTTCCAGGAGATAAGTTGAAATCTTCTTAAGAGCACAATCCTATCCTGCACGGGAACAGGCAGGCCAATAGGTCTACACTGTATCCAGCGCAGATGAGGAGCAAGCTTGGCCACAAAGTGGAGTAAGTGGATTTTCATCCCCTTACCCCATGTCATGTGCCAGCCAGCCTGATCTGCCTCCTAGTCCGTCCACAAACACCCCATTCTCAGAACGCCCTCCCACTGTGCTGTGCTCCAGCCTTCTCCAACCTCCTGTGCTGGCCTGCCCAGCTGGCACAACCTCATCCAGTTCCAGTGCAGTTCCAGCACAGCTAGGCCTGTCCACAGATATGTGCTGCCCTAGTCTTCTGCCAAGTACCCACAAAAGAGCTTTATGGCACATTTGTGACATTCGGGAGCTGGCACAAGGGATTTGCCCCTGCTTGGGGTGGGTGCAGGATTGTGGTGCCTGTGTTGGATAGGTGGCTGAAAATTTTCAAGGCATTCTTAAGGCTAGTTTTGCTGCCTAATGTATCAACATGATTCGTGTTATCATATAACTCAAACAGGGTCATGTGAATTGGACTCTTCTTTATAACAATCCACCAACAGCGTGAAGTTTGAAGATAGGCTGTAGCAAGATGGAACAATTTCAGTCCTGTGCTGTCACATCACAAGCTGCCATCCCGATGTGTTTATTTATATCTTGTGAGCTATACAAGTTGGGAAGTGGGAGGCATTTCTATATTGGATCCAGTGGGCATGAAGAACACAGTTATGTTCAATTCTGAATCTTGCTTGGCATGAGGTGGTGGGGCAGCTAGATGCCTGATTAAAACTTTCCACAAAGTTGGCTTCTGCTGTGAAATAAATATCAAAAAATTAAAATGGTTTTGTAAACGCCCCTATACCTTTCTCTCTTTTCCTACAGATGTTTGATTATTTAGTCAACACCTGTCAATATTTTTAATCATTCTCGGAGCCTGGTAGGTTACCTTAACTTGCCACTGCCTAGAATCTAGTAGTAAAGAACATCTCATGTCAGATGTAGTGGGTGACATCGTAAGGCTGCCAGCATCTTGAGTCACTGAGCGGAAATGAATCTTGCAAATTTTGTAATGGTTTCTGGCTACTTTGCTTGTTACAGTGTAGATGGACCAGCCCAAGAGACTGCAGGTACTTCACTTCGGGAATCAATCTTGGAACTGCAGAGGCTGGGTTGTGAAGTGGAAGCTATATAAACTCTCATTCATAATCACCTCAAAATTTGCTACATATCTGCACCTGCAAAATTCATGTTCTTTTCTTTCTTTCTTTCTCATGCATATGTTCCAACACCATATAGGCTAAAGCTGTTTGTGAATTAAGTCTTAAACAATGGCTCTGACCATATTACAAAAACAATAATGAAGCTGTAATGCTATGCACCTTTGTTTGGGAGTTAGCGCCATTAACAAAGTGGTACTTTGAGTAAGCACAGGATAGGGTTATACATTTTCAGCAAGTATTTTACTTGCAATTTATATCTAATACTAAAAAGGAAAAAGTTTATCCATGCTACTTTCATTGCTAAATTCATTGACGCCATCAGTTCTGGGAGAGCAATGGCTGCCTCAGTTCTATTAGATAAGAAAAGACGTAGGACACAGGGTATATATTTTCACTGCCTCTCTTTGCATAGTGTACTGTCATGTTATTGAAAAAGATAAATATTTGTCAAAGATTGTGATGATTCATTTCCAATTAACTGTAGCCATTTTTTGTTTGGTGGCTGTTGAATAGTGGCATCACTATTTGTTGATTTATTTTGGCACAGTAAGTGGTTTGTGCACACTGTAAGATACCTCAACACTGTGAAATATATCAAGCTCAATCTGTTATGGGGGGAAGGGGAGCAGCATTTCCTACTGGGTAAACCTTGTCTCCTTTTAACAAAAAACATACACATTGTTTCTTCTTTACCAGTAGCTCTTCTGGATTAGGAATTTTTTTGGGATCCCCTATTGCTTTTCTTTTCCCAAGAAAGAATTGGGAGCTGCCCCCCTTCTCACCCCTTTTTCACATGCTCAACTAGATTATCGGCAGCAAAGTGGAGGATTTTTCCTTGATGGGGTCTCACATTCTGAAGAGTCTCCAGAAGCCCTGTATTTACAAAATTATGGAGAGTTTCTATGGTTTCACATCGTGTGCAAGTGCGCTAACAAGCTCTACTCTTGCCACAAAGCACTCCTAAGCCCCTCTCCTACATACCCCACTTACAGTATTTGAAACAGTCCTTCTTATAGTATGGCCACATGTTTTCTTGGAGTTCATCAGTGGTTAAGGTATTAACAGCAAAACACCGGTTTCACCACTGAATCCTGTTCTGTCATAGTGCTGTGGAATAATACCTGAAGAAATTAGTACATGCAAAGATATTGAGATTAACATTTAAGTAGTATTTATTTTGCTCTTTACTACGTTTTATGAACATAAATAAGAGTTTGTTTTTTCTTAGGGGTAATACACACCTTCCTAATCTGTAATTGCTAAACTAGATTAACTCACTGTTAACAGAACCTTCTCTAAAATGAAGAAAAGAGAGAAGGAAATAGCAATTTTTTTTTCAGTACTTGGTGCTGCCTTTAAACTCCTGCATTCAATTGTAAGGAAGTAAAATTCATTGTAAGTATGTATAGTGTCTTACTTCTGAGTAAAAATGCATAGCATTGTGCCATGTCTCATTGGGTTCATTGGACTTACTCCCAGATAAGAGTGATAGAATTGCAACCTTAATATGCTAGCAAGGATTCTTCCTTCACCTCTGCTACCACCAAGTGTTATATTAGACACATGGATAACCCCAAAGAAACACAAACTGTGGAAAAACAGTGCTTTAAAGGCTGGGACCTAGCCATAGTTGTGGTTCCCCTTGATAATTTGAGGAGGAGGTCATTTTCAAGAAAATTGTAACCAAGTAGTCAGGTAGGCTCTTTAGTAAAACATATACAAAACTTGATGTCCTTATTGCCAACATTTTATTAATTTTTAAAAATAATCATTAATATGTATGTTATGAAAAAGAAGCAGGTAGAAAATAGCAAAGGTTAGATGTTTTTTAATGGCTTGGCTTGGGTGGTGGTACTAAATAAAACCAAAGAGCAATATATTCCTGAAGTTCTTGTTCAGGCCATGTCAAAGAGCCTCAAACTGACCATGTTGCTTTTCGGTCACCATCAACTTTGGTTACTCCAGCCAAGTCACATGCCCATCAGGTAGAATGAGAGAGAAGAGAGCAACCTACCAGTTCCATTTCATTTTTTTAACTAAAACATCTCATATTGTCAATCTGATCATATCTCTGTGCTTCCAGGGCTTTTGACCAAATAGAGCAAGACGAGCCCTGAACAATTGAGGAACCACCTGCTAGATAATGAAATTAACATACAAATTGATAATCTCAGGAGGGCAGGCTGGCTAAACAGATCTCCATAGTCACACATAGGTTTGTGTGCAATGTACAGGATTAAACTCAGTACATAACACGTTAATGTGGACATTTAGCTGTGATATGATGCTCTGTTCTTTCCTTCAACTAAATGATCAGCAGTTTTTTTTTAAAGAAAGCATCTTCTTAGGACATGCTTCCAAAAGGAATTTTTGGAATTGCTGGCTATTCCTAATGTGCTGTGGAAGAAAGTGGCTCAAGTTCCCAGCCCAATTTGGGAAATACCAGGGACAGAGTCAAAGCCATCTTGAAGAGATGGGAGTACCAGACTACCTTATCTGTCTTCTGAGAAACCTGTATGTGGGTCAGGAAGCAACAGTTAGAACCAGACATGGAACAACCGATTGGTTTCAAATTGGAAAAAGAGTACGACACGGCTGTATACTGTCACCCTGCTTATTTAACTTATATGCAGAGTACATCATGAGGAAGGCTGGGCTGGATGACTCTCAAGCTGGAATCAAGATTGCTGGGAGAAATGTCAACAACCTCAGATATGCAGACGACACCACTCTAATGGCAGAAAGAGAGGAAGACTTAAAGGACCTTCTGATGAGGGTGAAAGAGGAAAGTGCCAAAATTGGCTTGAAGCTCAACATTAAAAAAAACTAAGATCATGGCAACCACTTCCATCACTTCCTGGCAAATAGAAGGGGAAGAAATGGAAGCAGTGTCAGAGTTTATTTTCCTGGACTCCAAGATCACCACAGAGGGTGACTGCAGCCATGAAATTAAAAGACGTTTGTTTCTTGGGAGGAAAGCTATGGCGAACCTAGACAACTTAATCAAAAGCCGAAACATCACCCTGCCAACAAAGGTTCACATAGTCAAAGCTATGGTTTTCCCAGTAGTCATGTATGGCTGTGAGAGCTGGACCATAAGGAAGGCAGAGCACCGAAAAATAGATGCTTTTGAATTATGGTGTTGGAGAAGACTCTTGAGAGTCCCCTGGACTGCCAGAAGATCAAATTGGTCAATCCTACAGGAAGTCAAACCTGATTGCTCCCTGGAAGGACAAATCCTGAAGCTGAAGCTCAAATACTTTGGCCACCTCCTGAGAAGAGAGGACTCTTTAGAAAAGACCCTCATGCTGGGAAAGATTGAAGGCCAAAGGAGAAGGGGGCAGCAGAGGATGAGATGGTTAGATAGTGTCACCAAAGCAATGAACATGAAATTGGGCAAACTCTGGAAGCTAGTGGAGGACAGGGAGGTCTGGCGAGCTGTGGTCCATGGGGTTGCAAAGAGTTGGACACGATTTAGCAACTGAACAACAACAAGCCAAAGCTTCTCATTGCTATAGCTATTAACAGGAATACAGCTTTTGGAATCACCAGTGTCCTTGTCAGATTATGAGCTGTGTGGTTGTTTTTTTCTGTATTACAACAGTTGTATGTTTAAACTCCTGCTCTTATTTAGCCTTGTGAAATTGTCATGAGAATATGTCAGCCTGCTTTCAAAATCAGCTCATCCACCTTTTAGCAATCAAGATTAATGTTTGGGTAGAAAGCAGTGCTGTTTTATTTGGCTATGAAATAATGACTTGCACTGGGGCGGGGAGAGAGAGAGAGACTAATATGCCTCAGTGCCTGCCTATCAAAATTGTAAACATACATAGTCCTGAGTGTTAATGTACTTGTAGAAAATGCTTGATAACTTGTCCTTATCTAGACATTCTATTGACATGAATTTGGAGAGAAATGACTGCCTCTTGCATCAGTAGTTGGCTTCTTCACTGGTGAATGAAATTTCTCTTGTGGATTCAGCCTCTAAAAATTATATTTCATTCCTGTTAATGTATATATTATACATTTTAAATATTCAGGTGTTTGTGCAGATATTATCTTAGTAGAACTTTCAACAACTGTAGGATAGGTCTGTATGTTAATACAGTATCTCCATGTTGCAAATGTCTTTGAGGGGTGATAGATGATGAGAGCTGTGGACTTCCTGGCCCCACTCACAAGCTTACAGTGCAGTCCTACACATATTTACTCAAAAGTAAGTTCCATTGTGTTTCATGGGACTTATTCCCAGGGAAGTGCATATAAAAACGACTGCAGCATTATGGCCCAATCCTATCTGCCTATGGCAGAACGTGTGCGCTGCTGGCACAGGCTGCTGCAAAAATACCATAAAGTGGTTTGCAGAAGTGCAGAGAGCCATGGTGCTGGTGGGAAGGCTGGAGTCTTCCTGTGATGCCTGTATTGTGATGGAGGCCTGTCAGAGCAGTTCAGCCTGGTGCACAAAGCAAAATGGGGCAGACGGATGACAGGGAGCAGGTTGAACGGGGCAAGGGAGGGCAGGGGTAAGTGGATTGTGTCCAGGAGGGAGAGGGAATGGCGTTCAAATCCCAAGCCCCTTTCCGGGCATAATCCATCTGCAGGGATCAACATGAACTTGTGCCAGTGATATTGCTGGCCAAATAAACTCATTGCAGCTACTGGGGCATATTCCAGGGCAAGGGGACAAATGTCTCATTTCGCTAAGGAGAATTCCAGCAGTTGAAAATCCCCCCACAGGATACATGGGTTGTGGGAAGCAAATGTAGCTCAGTGAAATAACTCTTTTATCTGTATCTCCTACCCAGATTGGGAAGGACACTTATGTTGCAATGTTTTGTAAATATGCTTTTATAAAATAGGCAATGAGCCTTGTTTTTAAGTTTTGAGTTTGACAGGATGATAACATCATATTTAGCTTCTTCTATCCAGGCTGTGTTGTATAGGCCATTTAATGTGATTTAATGATAGTTCGATCATCCAGATGTGAGATTTGGACTTGGCTGATCTTTATGTGACCCATATTTGACAACTGGGTCCAGTGTTTCTGTAATCTATAATTACAACTAATAAGCGTTTATAAGGTATTCATCTCCATACCAGCTGGGTCATTGCAGTTTTTAGTAACAAAGTAGATTCCTTCATGTGCGAGTATATAAATTTCAGATCTATATAACGCTTGCTAATTATATGAAATGAGATGCTGTGCTAATAAGCTCAAGGGAATTTGGGGTTCTGCTTCCCTGTGAAGTCTGAAACAAATGAGTACAGAACACTTTTTAAACATGCATGATTAAACGTCAGACGGACTTTGGATGGCACAAGGTATTTGAGGTGTAGGCATCCAGTGCAACCAGCGTGGCCCCCTAAAAATAAATCCTGTGCCAGTGCTATTTTAAGGCAGAGAGATGAATTATTCCTTGTGAATGAAAGTTTCATAAAGAATATACATTAAGAGGCAATTTCTGAAATATTTGTGCAATGGAACAGTGTACGTTTTTTATTTTACTTTGGAAGTGAATCAACTATTAACACAGATAATTAGGGCCAAATTTGAAATTTCTATGAACACACAATTGGCCTTCTGTGTTATTTGAGGAGTTCATATTTTCATAAAAAGTAGCTCTTAATCTTGATTAGAACTATGGCATAACCTATCAGTTGTGATCCTGATCTGGATTGGGTTGACCTAGCAGCTTTCATGGGACATAACCCATTAGTAAGGGGGACAGCATTTGGTGTGCTGCTCAGGTACCAGGAGGTCTTGGGTTGGAGTAAGGTGTAGAAAGTGGAAACCTTCCAATATCATCATCCTAAAATCAGTGGTGTCATTCAAATGATTTAGGAACAGGAACTCACTTTTGATTGGCACTTGTATTGTTGGGAACCTGGAACCAGCCATGGAGCCCGTTAGGATCCGGAACGCCCGTTCTGGTCCGTTCCCCCTGAATGACATCACTGCCTAAAATGGTTTGCCCTTCTTTCCAGGTACACTATTTACAGAAGCAGTGATACACTGAAGGACTAAATGAACTGTTTAAAGTCACTTCTGGTTTTGCTCCTGTACCATTCCTTGTTATGCAATGCTGAGTATTTATTCTGAATTTATATACCACCTTTCTCATCATCTGATTTCTCCTCAGATATTTATCAAGACAGTTTACATTGGCAGGCTGTCTTAGGCCCAATAAGGATCTTTACAATATTGTTCTATATATAGAACCCTTCACTTGTTTTCCTTCCACTGTGTCATCATCTCTCTCTTAGCTCACAATACATTCTTCAAGCTTCCCCCAGACAGCCACAAAATCACACCAAGCAGGGGATCTTCCAGTTATTATTGCTCTTATCACTGGCATTCTCAGCAATCTAGTCCACCCTCTCACCTCTGCACGCAACAGCAACTCCTCTCTCTCACTGAGGGTCATATCAGCTTGTCAGTGACGTCCAGTCTCCCTTCCAGGCAATAATCTGCTGTCTGATTTTTGTGAATGGGTTTACTGGTACGGCATTGTTTAATTTTACTCCAGATGCTTGTTGAAGCACAAAATAATTTTAATGCTTTTAATGTATTGAGTTTTTTCTAGTTTGTTTTTTCATGATGTGCAGCGTTCATCTGTCCCATCACACCATGTCTAATTTGCTCAGTCTATTTTCCATTGGCTTTTCTGCTGTGAATTGATCTAGAGTGGGAAAGACTCATTTGTGTACGAATAAAATAACAAACCTGTAGCACTGGCTGTGTAGCGTTCCAGCGTCTTTTAAGCTTCCTTAAATTCTATAGTCAAGTGGAACTCCTGAAAAATTGGGGCACTGAATAAAAACACTGACAGCCTTTCAGCTCCAGTAACTAGTAGATAGAAACTGCCCCTTGCTTCTCCTGCCTTCTCTCTGATGCGTAGACGGGGGAAGAAACACCACCTCAAGCTATTGTATTATACAGTTGATGGATGTTTCCAGCCTGGATCCCCTGACAGAATAGTAATATCTGGGCTTCCCATGCTACCTGGTGCTACTTGGTCAAAAAGACAGAACTGACAAGTGACTAATGAGCAGAGAGACTCATCTGGCTCTGTTCCCTTCAACTCAGACAGACAAGATCAGCGCCCTCTTGCTTGCTGTTCCCTCTCCTCCTGGAAGTGGGTGCCTGGGACATTCTTACAGCTACATATTGGAATGCAGCAGCAATAAAATGATATGAAAGTCAGTACAGAATATTCATAATAGTGGCTGGATGGAGAATTTCTGGGAAGGCAGTGCTGCTCAGAAGCACTTTATTCCATTGCCTCAGCCCCATCCTCTGGCTGAAATTCTTCCTGGATGATGTTTAAAGAATGCTTAGCACAATGTAGGTGTGGCAGTCTCTAGGGTGAGAACAACCCTGTTCACCTCCTCTGAGTCTGTTTCTCTCCCCATCTCAAAGCCATACATGCAGTATGCCATTGCCATACAGGTGAGGTAGGTTTCATCTAACACCACTCCATGAGATGAGGCTATGAAAGAAGCATTTCCACCCAGCTGTGGGTCTGTCTCTCCAACATCCTGCACAGTGAGTTCTCTGAGGAGAGAGATGGAGGGGGGAGTGCCTTTATTTTCTTAGAATCATAGAAGTTGGTTTGCTTCTGGCCTTCTCTTATCCATGCATTCTTTTTCATCATCAACACACCTGAGCCTTCTCTGAACAATGCCAGGGCTGAGTGAGGCTATGGAAAGTGGGGAGGCAAATTGCTCCTTAGATTAAAACACTTGGAAGGAGGCTTTTTATCCAAGCACAGGAAAACATTTATTGTGAATAAATTTGGATAAGGGATAAACAAAGTTAAATTCTGTACTTGTGATCAAGAGACAATGTTCAAAATAATGGGAAAACAGATTTTAACTAAGACGTTCCCAGGCTGAAAGAGTTATATTTTTAATCATCATCAACCTGGCTCTGGAGAGAAAGATCTTCATATAGCTCAATCCTCAGCATGACTACTCAGCAGTAAGTTCCAGATGGGCCTACTCCCAGGTGAGTGTTACAGGATTGCAGCCTTAGAAATGAACCCTGTTCTGGCATGATAGCATCACAGCTTCTGTCATGGCTTGGATGGCATCTCCCATCTTGCAACACATCTGGAACACACAATAAACGTCTTGCCTTCAACAGTTGGTGCTATCACAGTTTATTTTATCCTGTTGGGAGGACCAACCCATCTCCCAAAGTGCTGAGAAGCTAGTGTGAAATGAATGGATGTTGAAATTTCCTTCTTCCAAGTCAGAGGAGTGGTCTGGACCAATGACTAGGTGTGAGCTAAGCCCAGCAGGGATTCGGTTTCGGTCTAGGCAGTTGTTCTCTTGGGAAACCAAACAGTCATTTGAGGGGGGGATTGCTATGTTCAATATGTGACCCAGAATCCTGGACAGAATGGAGAATGTGACAGGCTGATTCTTAGGTTAGCTCAGAGTATGTCATATGGGGGGAGAGTTTCCTTAGGGGATGGGTGTTGCTTGTGACAGTTGCTTTGAGCATGTTTTCTAGCCCACACCTCCTCGTGTTTGTTGCAATCTGTACTTCAGTAACTGATTGCATTTGAGGGGAAAATCCTGACCGAAACGCAGGTGTACTACTCAAATGAACTCCTCTCTGGCATACTGAAGAATCTAAGCATTTCTATAGTTAAGAACTTGAATTGGAAGTTCATGTGAGCCTTTACAGTGGATGGGAATGAGATCTACCCAAGGTCTGTTTATTTCTTTTGCCTGAGAAAGTGACAGGTCCCTGGCAGGCAGAGGCTGCTTGAGGCCTCCTAGTGCTTAGGCCCTGTTGGAGGTGGGGGGGGGGAATTGGAGATTGATACCTGCTCTTCCTGACATTGTAAAGGAGGCATGAAAATACTAATGAGAGGCTCAAGTGTAGTTAAATCTTCCAAACCACCAAAGTTTGACTGCCTTTAGCTCTCCATGTTTTATGTGCCTGTGTGTTTTCCTCCTAATGCTTGTGAGGCTTTTCTGATCTAAGGCACAGAAAACTGATGAGCCTCAAATTAAATTACAACAGACGGCATAGCTTTACATTTCAAAGAGCTGAGGGAGAGTGAGAGCAGCTCTGAATTTCTGTTTCTTTGCAGTAATTGAGGTGATTTTTTTTGACAGATTGTATGATTACAGTTGGATGCTAAATCCACAGCTGGTTTTGTTCCACTTGTATATCTCTGTTTATTAGGAGGAATTCATAATGACCATTTAGAGAAATACTGGAGAGCAACTTTTAGCACAATAGAGAGGGGAAAAAGAAAGTAACTCAAGTTGTAACTTTCAACACAGGTACTAGTTCGTCCTGCATCCTGCCGTATAAGAAGTAGTATTTATTTATTTGAAGAATTTATACCCCACCTTTCCCATGCTGAAGCAAATGCCCAAGGCGGCTTACATGAGCAGGCTAGTCTAAACCATCATTTTAAAAATAGGGTTTTTACAAATATACAGTATTCTTGTGAGCGCCAATCCTCAGTCCCAGATGTAGCCTTCACAGTGTGGTTCTCTCCCTTGGCTGCATGCCATCAAGCCTCAGCAGGCAATCACAAGTCAAGCCTGGACAGGTCCAAGGTTGTATTCCGTTCCTTTGCCAGCTGGCCTTCTTACACACTCCCCCCCAACTCTCACTTGCGGTGAGTAATCAGCTCCACAGCGACTCTGTTCTGCCACCACAGGTACTGCAGCTTGTCACAACCTGGCATCCGTCTCCCATCCAAAAACAAACCACAGGTTTTCCTGTTTAGCTTCAGGCAGTACCAGCAGCTCAACCATCTGTCCACACCTCCTGCATATAAGTATATAACACATAATTATATGTGGTTAATATAACTGCTAACAGAGTTGTGCACAAATTGTTGTGTGAGTTGTTTTTTGTTTTTATCTGTTTCTGCCCATTTTAAGGCCCAAGTATTTTTCCTTGATTATTATCAATGGTAAGGTATTTAATTTACCAATACAGAATTACAATAGTGCTTAATATTCGTATTGCACTTTCTGAATGTGCAAAATGCTTCATATGTATATCCTGATGTTCCCCTCATAACAACCTTTGTAAGTAAATATTATTACCCCCTATACTGTAGCTGGGGAGCTAGCTAAGAGGAAATGACTCGCTCAAGTCTACCTCATGAGTTCATGGCAGATGGGAGATCCTAACCATGGAAGCGTTGATTCACTGCTTACAGGTCAATATACCATGCTGTTCATTGGCGCTGCTGCACCAGCCTAGAGTTTCTCAAACATGTCATAAAGCATGTTTGCAACTACTCTAACGTAGGTAGTGCTGGCAGGAAGATCTGTGACAGTCTGCCAGTGCTGAATCCAATCCCTTGGCTACAGGCAGAAATAAGTAGAGCACTGAGTGGTGTAGGGGCTTGGAGAGGGTGGAATGGGAGGCGGATCAGTCTGGGGAAGGGGCAGGATTGACGGAGCAAGCCTCCACCATATTCTGTTCTCCCTCCTGGCCTGGGCCTGACAGCCGTACACTAGGCTGTTCGGACTTATGCCAGCTAAATAACTGATGCAGATCCATGTAGCCCCTTTGGGCAGGCTGGGGCGTCCCAAGGAAATCTCCAGCATACTCCTAGGTTGCGTTGGATACAGTGGAGGCTATGGGGCCCTGCTGCACCAGTGCAGGTTAGGATTTGGCTGTCCATCTCTTTTGAAAAGACTGTCATAATGAAGTCATTTCTTTCTTGTCATTGTACGATGTTGTGATTCTGTATTTGTGTTGGGTTTTAACCACAGAACCAATTCTTTAGTGAAAATGGCAAAAAGTTTGAAATGTGTAATAGGACTAGTTAGCAGAACAACATCTGTATTTTACTCCAGCTACCTCACTGAAGTTATTTTTAGTAATGGCTGGATGATTAAATACCGTATATGATAAAAAATATCGGTGATAATTCTGAACCCTGCAAAACAGAACCAAGATACTAACTCCTCTGTCTCCAAGCACACAAAAAAAGGAAATCCACTCCAATATCCTCCTCCAAACACTAAGCATATATGCCAGACAATTTAAGAGAATGATGTGATTCACAGTATCAAAAGCCACTACAATAAACAGTATGAGTTCAAATATTTCTTCTTTGATTGCCAGGTAAAGATCATCCGCTAGGCTACCAAGGCCATCTCCTTAAAAAAAAAAAAATCAGACTGAAAGGTAGATCACAAGGGATTGATGAAGGATATGAAATCCAAGAATGCCTAGAGTTGCTGAATCAATACATGCACAATGGCTTTCCCTAAAAGGGGAAGATTGGCCATTAATTGAAAATTAGCCAAATATTCCTTATCAAAAGTTGATGTTAAATGTTTTACATTTGCGATATGGCAGGTGATTAGACGTGAAAAGTATTTTTCCATTTTCTTTCATAGTATTGGGCTGCAAAAATTTAATATAACCATACTGAGAATTTCAATAATGTAGTTGTTGCTTTTCTATGCTGCTGTTTTTAATAGAATGCAGACCCCCACTGAGTTTTCTTTGAAATCCTGTTTGATCAAACTGACATAGATTTATTAATTTCTTTGTATGCACAACTCCAACCAAAAGTATATACCCTCCTTATGGGAATTATATTTAGCCTACATTTCTTTACCTTCTTTATAATGGTGATAGATGAAACTGTTTCAAATATTTTGCTATAACATAGATATAGTATTTCCATGGTACATATGGTTGCACTGACATTTGCTTTTACAAGTCTAAACAGTGGTCCCTCAGTGTTCTGCCGCTGCCGCTGCCACTGCTCCCCCCCCCCAGGATACCAATACCTGTGGATACTGGAGTCCCTTTTAACATGTTTTTAGTCTATTAAAAAGTCTCGTTTTCCAGATGTCTTTGCATTCTCTGTTTGTACAGCCCTATCTTTTTGCTTTTTGAATCTTTGAAATCAGCAATGGAGATGTCCAGTTATTTGAACCTGGCTCTCACCTTTTGCTTTCCTTAAGAACATAAGAAGAGCCCTGATGGATCAGGCCAAAGGCCCATCTAGTCCAGCTTCCTGTATCTCACAGTGGCCCACCAGGTGCCCCAGGGAAGCATGAGACAACAAGATGCTTGCATCCTGTTGCCACTCCCTTGCACCCAGTACTCTGAAGTAGCACACCACCAATGTAAGGCGGTTGCACAATCCATCATTGCCCATGATGGACCTTTCCTCCAGAAATCCGTCCAATCCCCTCTTAAAGGTATCCAGACCAGATGCCATCACCACCTCCTGTGGCAAAGAGTTCCACAGATTAACTACCTGCTGGGTAAAAAAGTACTTCCTTTTATCTGTTTTAAGTCTCCCAACCCTCAGTTTTAGTGGATGCCCCCTGGTTCTGGTGTTTTGAGAGAGGGAAAAGAACATCCCTTTATCGACTCTATTGCTTCTGTGCATAATTTTATATGAGTATGATTATGAGCCCCAGATTTTCATGGTCGGTGCCCCATATCACTCACCATTTCACATTCTTAGATTTTTCTAAGTGTGGTCTTCTAAAGTGGTTGGGTTCTCTTGCTGTCCGTTTTTAGACTACTGAGAGAAAATTGAATGTTTATTTTTTGCCATATTGTTTTCCATTCTGGACACAGAGCTTTATGACTTCAGGCAGGTATAACAGTCATGTGTCATACTTCAGGCTCTGGAGGTGCCATGTCAAATCAAGACAACAGATGGATCCTTGTATCCTCTATGGAAGAGCATAATTAACCACCATGCTTACCTTATGTTGTTCTCCTTTCAGGTCTTGTAATTGTGAAGAATTGTGTTAGGCAATAGCTATGCGAAGTTAATGAAGCTCCAGTTTTGGTCTCCAATAGTCAAGAAGAATAAATTCAAACTGGAAAAGGAGGACAACTAAAATCAGAAATGAAAAATTTAGGAGAGACATAAAAAGCTTGTTTAGGTTTAATTGAAGAAAGGAGGCTGAAAGGGGGGTGTCTGATAATCCTCTATGAATATATCAGAATGGAGAGCTGGTACATACTGTCTATTTAAACTGAAAATCAGAAGAACGTTTGCAACCATAAGTGGTATATAATCAGTTATGGGAACAAAGAATTAGTATATGTTTTAAAAGGGTTTGATGTGATTTTCTGTTCAGGATTCTGTTCAGGATTCTGTAGTGGGTCATTGTGATTAGAAAAAAATCTACCCTACACCAGAATGTTGGATAATGTGTTACAGACAGGGTTGCCAACTGGCTGGAAAAAAATTCAATGAAGCCTGTTTTTGTGTTTTTAAAAAGCAGTTGATGTATATGTATTACAAGATTTACAGCCCAATCTGATACTGGGGCAGGGCCAGTAAAGCCATAAAACATGACTCATGAGCAGGTAGCTCTGGTGCTGAATCCAGACCAACAGCTGCTGATGCTGGTCAGTGCAGCACTAAACGGCGCAGGGGTGGGGGAGGGTAGAATGTAGGCAGGGAGGGGTGTTTTGGGGTGGGGGGAAGGGGGTGGTTCAGGCCCAGGAAGAGGCAAGGGTGGCAAAGAAGGCCTCTGCTATATCCTCACCCCCATCCCAGGCCTGAAAGGCCTACATGGGGCTACTTAGACTTGCACCAGTGACACCAGCTGGTGCAGGACTGGGTCACCCCAGTTTGCAGGCTGGGGCTTGACATGGGTAAGCGAAGAAATGTTACCTTTCCCAATTTCAGCACTGAGTATGGCCACCCTGCCGCACCAGCATTGAACAGGATTAGGCTGTCTCATTACCTGTCCCATAATTAACTGCTCATTGCAGCAAATCGAACAGTTGTTCCAAATACAGAGCCTGTTCAAAAGCTAGGCAATAACACATTGGTCTGTGCTGCATTGGTTGATTGCTCACCAATCCCATCCCCCAAATGATTTTTGATCAACTCAGAGAATTGCCATTTTACAGTGGTTCTGATCCTTGGAGAGATGATTTCAGAAGGTGGTGCGAGCTAGACTGCTGACATCTTGTCCATTAACTTGTTATGTAAAATCCCACGAAGTTTCACCTTGTCTTCTATGCTGTTCAATATCTCTGTGAAATTGGTGGTAGAAGGCAGCAGTGGCTGTAGTGAGAAATGTGGTTTTCCTGATTGAACTGGTACACCAGCTGCACCTTTTTCTGAGGAAGACTCTACTGAGGTAGAGTCCCTTGTGCTTTTGTTCTGTTAAGAGTGGCGTCCTGCAGCATGCTGTATATAGCGCTGCCTTTAAAAAGTGTATGAAAATGTCTGCTGGTCACTAATTGAGCAGCTACAGTTCTGGCTGGATTTCTGAGAGCATGTGGCTTTGGGTACCTAAGGACCATCTCCGCCCATATGGTTTCTGCTGCAATCTCAGGTGCAGGTGGCTGGAATGAATGAAAGGGCCTTTTCTTTGGCTGTTCCCGTGCTTTGGAAAGGGGCTAATGCTCCTTTCTGCTAGAGGTCTGCCTTGTCCTTTCTCTGATATGTTTCTATCACCTGGTGAAGTCCTTCTGATAGGCTTTGGTTTTTAACTGATTCTCGGTATGAAAGTTTTGGGATTTTCTTTTTAAAGCTTGGAGCTATCTCTTCACTTTGACTCTTGTTTATTGTCTTATTCAGTTATTTTTAGATAATGTTTTAATATTGTTTTAAAGAATGTTATGGGCTTCTTTGGACATTTTATATGGAAAGACAGAATAGAAATGCTTTAATATATCTAAATTTGTTTTGTTTACCTTTCAGTCAGGGCTGGTAGTTATTTAATAGCTGAAGTGAGTGGAGAAAACTCACTGGAAGGTAATAATTGGAAGAGCTGATATAGTCAGGCTTTTGAAGGAGGAAAAAGATGATGGAATTTCTAGGCTAGATTCTGAGCTAATAGGGCTATTTTATGCTAGATCTTTTTATATTAATTTTTGTGGATGATTGAATGTCTCGGTTCAATATAGAATTTGTTGACTATAATTTGGGAGAGGGGGAAACTGACTTATTGTTTGCCTTGCACCCTAGAATTTGATTTTCTAATTGATCTATGTGGTTAAAAATGTGATCCTGAACTCTTTAATAGAATGCAGAACAGCTGCAAAGGTCACAGGAGTCCATCTCTAACCTTTCCTTACTCTGGTTCTTGTGTTCAGCTTTGAGGGGGGGAAAAAAATCACTCTTACGAGAAGCTTGTTTTCTATCTCTGCATCTCTCCGACCTGACAGTGCAGGCTGGTAATTGGCTTGCCTTCCATTCTGGCACCACAAGTGGAGAGCTGTCAGCGAGCCCGCTCTCTTTGGGTTGAGGTAATGAGACCTCCTGGGAGAGTTCACAGGAGCCCCCAGCTGTGCTGATTTGGTCTTTGGGAGGAGGCTGATTGCAAAGGGGGAGCAGGACTGCACGCGCTGCTGCTTTTCCCCATTTGCTTGGTGTGCTCCCTTCCACTCCTTTTGATGACTTTCCATTTGGACTTGAAGTTCCATGCTGCCAAATATTTATTTCTGTCCACAGTAGCTTATCAGTCTCTTAGATTTCCACTCACTGAGATATGAGTCCAGCTTTTAATAAGAAATGAAGTGATTAAGTGTGATACCTGGGAAACTTGCCTTCAGCCCTTTAGTTCCCTGCTTGGGGAGGGACCCTCGATTGAGCTAGGTGTACCTATACAGCAATATAAATATTCCTCTTTCAGAGTTGCTCCTGAGCACCATCAGGGGGAAATGATAGAGCACATGTTTGGCAGGAAGAAGCTCCAAGTTCAGTCCCTGGCATTTCAAGCCAAAAAATCAGCTGGCAAGTGATGGGAATGGCCTCTGCCAAGACCCTGGAGAACTACTGCACGTTGGAATAGACAATACTGGGCTATTACAGTTGCTGACTCACTGGGCTGACAGTATAAGACAGTTCAATATGTATGAATGGCTGCCGGTATACGTATATTTTTGTGGACCAACCAATACACAGGCTTCTCGTGTTGAGATAATGGTCATCTTGCATTTTCAGTATTCAAAGAGGCAAAAGCTTTGCCATTTCCATCTATTGAATTTAACCACTGATTGTAAGTATGAGATTCTTCTTCTTGAGGATTAGGAGGTAACCCTGTCGTACTTCTTCTCTGCCTCCTTAATAGGTAGATGTATTGCTGGAATTGATTTCATGTTTTCTGCAATATGTGAGAGAATTAATTCTCCCCTCACACCCATAATTAACACCACTATTGGCATAGTTATTTTTTTCAAACCACTCTGTTAAGAATGTCACCAGTGTCTTTGCATTCTTACTAATTTTTTAATGGAAGATTTGCTCCCCTGAATGTTCACCAGTCCTCTTTAAGGGAAAAATGTAGACTTGTCCTATATCTGGAGAATTATGTAGAACGTCATGCATTATAAGAGAAAACTCTGCAACCCAACACAATGTCCCCTTTCAGAATAAGTATATTTTACATTTTGCCTTCTTTCACTGTACTGTATTTATTCATTTTGTCTTAGCTTCTTCCATTTCAGTTTCTTTATTCCATGTTCAAACAGGAGTTCTCAAATATGAACAGGATATCACTGTGTATATGGTTTCTTGTTCCAGTCAACAAAATATCAGTCTAATGTTCAAATAAGTTATCTCCTTTTTGTACATCTGCCTGCTCCTTCTTAGCACCATCTCTTAACTTCAGCTTATGTCTGCTGTTGCAACTTTTTAGTTCTGTTTACAAGAGGAATATAATCTCTGGGAAGTGGTGGACTCTAGAGGCTTCATTAGCTGTGTTCTCTCTGTGTAGGAGCTTCACCACAATTTCTGTTCTTGTTGCTATTGTGTATCTCCTCTTGTGACCACAAATGTTACTGGATGAGCTGTTTCTATTGGGGATAGCAAATACTCTTGACCTGGACACCTGCTGGGCAATAATAATACTTTATTTTTAAAGATGTCTGTAGACCCACAATTAATGTTTTGGCTCATACATTTCAACACACACAATCTTCCTCCCCACACAAATGCCTAATCAAAAGTAAACTATGGGAGAATGTCTCTCTTCCCCTATCTCCCAATTATTTCACCCGTCTCTTCTCCCTCCACCTTCTGTCCTATCTATGTTTGTCTTGTGCTTGCTACTGCCCTGTCTCTTTCACCTGCATCTCTCTTTTGTGCCAACTGTTTCTCTCTGCCTGTCTCATGCACTTGCTTTCTTCTCTCTCCTTCTCCTTCCCCCTCTTTTTGGTTCTCTTGTTCTCTCTCTTTTACTCATAGCAAAGTGTCACTGTTGCAAGTGCAAAACACAAAATTGAAAAGATGTCAATCCTAACCTGCCCAAATGCTTGACATTCCATGAAAGGTAACACATATAATAAAAAGCTAATCTGGCCCTATTGAGCAATAGACAACTACAGTTTTGATCTACACAGCTGTCTTGACTCTATTTTGCTGCTCAGGGTGGAACTTTTTTTTTTTTTAAGTTAACACAGATGTGTCAGCCTTTCAAACCATCTCATTCTCTCTGTTGGTGACTTCTTCCAGGATTCTCTACAGTGAAAGTGAAAAGAAGCTTTCTGCTCACAAATGACCGTTGATCCCACAACATGGGGTTGTATTTGATGTGTTCTTACTTGACTAAAAACATGCAATCTCCTTTTATATAGTTTTACTTTTTTTGTCTTTTTGTTTCTTTAACAAATGTGCCTTTTTACCAAAACTGGTCCTCTAATGTAATAATATTGGAATAGTGAAACACTCTTGAGAATACTGTAATTTGGGGAGGGAAGGTAAATGAATAGCATCCGTACTGACATCCATGGCCAAGAACAATGGATCAAAAGATCACTGTCAGGCAGACAATGGGCTTATGCTGGCCTCTGATAAAGTGGGAAAGGAAAGGATGATACGACTGATATGGAAGCATGCCAGAATACTCCCAGATGTCATAAGCCATACTTAAGCAGGTGTACTTGAGTTGATCAGACTCGACTATGGTGGTCCATGCTTGAGTGACTTCACAACAGCCAAGTTCGGCTGGTGCAAGGGCAGTGTGGCCTTGTGCCAGAGCCCTTAGCTCGACGCTACTGCTAGTGTTGGATATCATATATCTGGATTTTCAGAAAGCGTTTGACACAGTCCCCCACCAAAGGCTGCTGAGGAAACTTCACAGTCAGGGAATAAGAGGGCAGGTGCTCTTATGGATTCAGAATTGGTTGAGGGCCAGGAAACAAAGAGTGGGAGTCAATGGGCAATTTTCACAATGGAGAGAGGTGAAAAGTGGAGTGCCCCAGGGATCTGTCTTGGGGCTGGTGCTTTTCAACTTGTTCATAAATGGAAACAGGCATAAGTAATGAGGTGGCCAAGTTTGCGCATGACACAAAACTTTTCCAGGTGGTAAAAACCAGAAGGGATTGTGAAGAGCTCCAGAAGGATCTCTCCAAGTTGGAGGGAATGGGCAGCAAATTGGCAGATGCACTTCAATGTAGACAAGTGTAAAGTGATGCACATTGAGGCAAAAAATCAAAATTTCACATAAAGGCTAATGAGTTCTGAGTTTTCTGTGACAGCTCAGGAGAGAGATCTTGGAGTCCTGGTGGACAACTCGATGAAGGTGTTGACCCAGTGTGCGGCAGCAATTAAGAAAGCCAATTCCATGCTTGGGTTCATTAAAAAAAGGGGTTGAGAATAGAACAGCCAATATTATCATGTCATTGTATAAATCGATGGTAAGGCCACATCTAGAGTATTGCGTACAGTTCTGGTCACCACATCTCAAAAAGGACATAGTGGAGCTGGAAAAGGTTAAGAAGAAAGTGACAAAAATGATTATGGGGCTGGGGCACCTCTTATGAAGACTGCAACATTTGGGGCTCTTCAGTCTGGAAAGAAGGTGCCTGAGGGGGACATGATTGAGCCATACAAAATCGTGCATGGGAGGGATAGAGTCGATAGAGGGATGTTCTTTTCCATCTCTCACAATACCAGAACCAGGGAGCATCCACTGAAATTGAGTGTTGGGAAAGTTAAAACAAATAAAAGGAAATACTTTTTTACCCAGTGGGTAATTAAGCTATGGAACTCCTTGCCACAGGAGGGTGATGGCATCTGGCCTAGATGCCTTTAAACGGGGAGTGGATGGATTTCTGCAGGAAAAGTCCATCATAGGCTATATGCCATGATGGGTGGTGCAACCGCCTTACATTAATAGTAGGCTACTTCAGAATGCCAGGTGCAAGGGAGTGGCCACAGGATGCAAGCATCTTGTTGTCTGCTAAGCTCCCTTAGGCACTTGGTGGGCCACTGTGAGATACAGGAAGCTGGACTAGATGGGCCTTTGGCCTGATCCAGCAGGGCTCTTCTTATGCTCTTATGTGTATTAAGATGAAACGGACTAAAGAAGCTGCTAATGCCAAACTTGAAGTAGTAATTTAATTCTGTTTGTTTTTAGTGAGAGCTCTGAATTTGAATTTCCTGACTTAACCAATCCAGTAAAGATTAGAGTGTATATAGGAGATCGATTTAGCACCCCTTCCCCAACTATTGAGCAAACCCAGGGTTGAAAGTGTGATAATGGCATTGAGAAAGCTGAGAAATATGGAAGGCTATTATCTGTTTTTCAACCTCCAGATAGTGCAAACCAACCTTTCCCTCCCCCCCCCCACACCGTTCATGGAACAGATTATAAAGAAAGCCAGTACAGGTTGTCTAAATAAGTTTCCCAGACATACTAGCAAAGAGGGATTCTGTGGGTAATCTTGTTACATAACCTTCTCTCCTTTGCTTGGAAGATCTGTGGTATAATTTATTACGTTAAGGGGTGTGTGTGTGTGTGTGTGTGTGTGTGTGTGTGTGTGTGTGTGTGTGTGTGTGTGTGTGTGTGTGTTTGAGGGGGGGGGGCTATTGGTTCCAAAACAGAATTGTTTGGATTGAGGGGCCCTCATACTGCATGGTTCACACATGCACATTGTTGCATTTAAAGATTTTACCAAATCTGACAGCTGTCACTTTCCAGTTGTCTGGCTGTACAGTTGTAACTGCATATGTGCTAAGGTGTAAGTTCCAGGAAGTGTGATGGAGACAGATGAGGTGTAAATTGAATGGTGGGTTATCTTAGTTTAGGTGAAAATGAAAAACTCTTCCGCCTCTTGTGCCAGAGTTTCTCAATTTCCAGCTGCCTGCAGATTTGAATTTTTTTCCTCTCCTCTACTCCAGAGGGCATCTTGTAAGCAGATTTTTCCTCTGTTTCCAGCAGCTGGGCTTTTTATTGATTCCCAAGATGATGCTCGCCTTGTATTTGTCCTAGCAGAAAGATTGTCTTAAATTTAAATTGAATCCTCTAGCTAAACCTGAGGGTAATGAAATGTGTCTCGCTCTTAGTGCAGAGTTGCAAACAAAGGTACTGCTGGGGGTGGGAGGTGTTAATTGCCAAGTGGCAGCATTTTCCACTTGGACCATTTTGCCATTTGGGTTTGATTTTTAATTTGAACTTTCCTTTGCATTTTCTGGTCCTTGTGGTAACTTACTTTGCAGGTATTTGCCAGCCAGGTGAATGAAACGTACTTCTGCTGTTCTTCAGTGCAGCATAGCATTGTACACTTATATGCAACACCTTCCATTTTTATTCAGTTTAAAAGTGTTTTAGCAGCCATTTTACCTAGTGGTGAAACACTGCCCTCTGATTTGGTTTGCAGCAACAGTTTAACTGCGTGAGAGCACCATATTACTGTTTTTTTCTGTGAATCTTGCTAAACATCACATTTTGATAAAACGTAAAGTAGCCCCCTGTGCATGTACTGACTCCTTACTCAGGGTAACTCTTGGAGTGACATCACATTGCAACATTTGCTAGGTGGACTTAGCAAATGTGGCGGTTTGCCTTTTCCTTTACATATCTTTTTATATATACATGCAATGAATACTCAGTCTTTAGGCAAAACACAGTATTTCCATCTTCATTAATGCACTCTCAGCATTTCTTCATAAATCCTCTATCACAAAATTGACCAGCTCAGGCCTTGGTTAATCTATCAAGGCTTTATGAACTTGTAGGCCACCAAAATATTGATCCTTCTACTAAGATTCTATCAGATGGTATGGATTATCTCTTTTTCAGAATTACAGTAATTCCAGAAGTGGTTACTTACTACTTTTGAATACAGGTCTGCACAGAATCACCTTATTTAGGGACTGATCAGACTCAGACCTACTTTGTTTCCACAAGTCTGCTGTATCATGTGACTTTGGAATATGGGAGAATGATGTATCTTCATGTAGTAGCCTTCCTTGCTATTATTGAAGGAGAAAATGAAAATGTACAGCAGTGGCATTCCTTGAAGGGGGGAGCTCTAGGTTTATCAGGCTCCTGATCGCCTGCGTAAGACGACTCTTCATCCTTGCCTTCAGAGCTATTCATGGCTGCGAGAGCAAAGCAGAGATGTCTTCTCCACTTTGCTTTCACAGTCGCAAATGGCTCTGAAGACAAAGGCTGCTTTACATATGTGTTCAGAAGCCTGAAAAACCTAGCATTTTGCACTCCCCATAGGATTGCCACTATTGTACAGCAGAGAAATATGTGGGTTTTACTGGGTTGTAGTTCCAGTAAAGCCCGAGGAACAGGTGCAAGGTGTTTCAGCTGGACTGTTCTCCTATGGGGAGATAACGTGGGCTACTCTTCATGCTGTTCTCCAGCCTGCTCAAGTTTCCAATTCAGTGGCAGAACATTAATTAAGTTCTCAACTTTTTCAACTGCAGTTCCGCATTAGAAATTCCCCCCTTTTAATTTTTGCCCTGATGCAGATGTTACCTTACATATAAACGAGTATAGTACCATATATGGTATCCTGTGAAGTTCATCTTAGCCTATGGCTGATCTGTTGTGATATTACAGCAAGAAAGGATGGGAAAACTGAAGAGATTAATCAATACAGAGCTTTCCTTGAGCCACACTGACAGACCTCATTAACATAGAATCTGTTTTTAGTTTCATTAATATGTTGATTATTTCACACATTTCCATTCTTAAGAATGCTCAGAGTGTCTTACAATTTTTTTAAAAAAATCAAATGCGGTAAATACACAAATAAGCCAGTAAAATGACCCAGAGCTTATATGAAAACACTCCAAACACCCAACATAATAAAAACCCATAGGAAAACATGCATCATAGCCAACAGGACCACCCATCTGTGATTTTATATCACAGATACATCTAAGGGTCCAATCAACATTGCAGCACGAATGCAGCCTTGCCAATAGGATGTGCACTGCTTTCTACGATGTGGGGAGATTCATGGAGCTCTCCTCAAGAGATGCATTGTGGCTACAACTGTGAAAGTTGTATAGGATTGGATCTTAAGTAGCAGAGCCAAAAGTGTCTTTTGGCATAAAAAAGGTAAAACATGAGCATAAAAATGTAAAAAATGCACACAGAAGATGCAACACAGATCACTCTGGGCAGCACATACCATAGTTTGTTTGCTGCTGCTGTACAGCCATATCCCTTGACCCTACCAGCCTCCCTTCATCTGGTGTAGGAACTGTCAAAAGTGCCTCAGTCTTTTGTGGGTAGTTGGTAGGACTATATGGATATATACAAACCTTTAAATATCCTTGTCCCAAACTATTAAAGGCTTTATAAATAGTAACGAGAGCCTTAACTTGTATCAATCAATGAAGTGGCAGCCAGCAAAGTTGTTGTAACGATGGCATGCATAAAACTGGTTCTAGTTATGGTTATGCATAAAACTGGTTCAACTTTATGGCAGCATTTTGCATACATTGAGGCTTTCAGACCCTTTTTTCCTAGGCAGTCCCATTGATAGGTGTGAGATTTGGTCCTGCCGCACAGAGCTAGAACACCTGTGCTGCACAAACTGTGTGGCTCTGTGTGACTCCAACGTGACTGGCAATGACATCATTGCTGGGTGCCTCAGAACAGACTGGGGCCAAAGGAGACTGGCTCGGCTGGCAGACTGGATGGGGCCTGCCAAGGTGGGAGGCATCGAAAGCAAGGAAGAAGAGGGTGGAACGGGAAGAAGGAGAAAACAGGACAAAGAGATGGGAAGAGAAGGCAAGCGAAATGGAGAGATTACCCAAGGAGGAATTGACAGAAAAGGGATAGTCTAGAGCAAGATATGAAGCTGGGAAGAGAGAGAAGTTTTGGATCAGAGGACGAAGGGGACAAGTGAAGAATTGCCAGACAAAAAGGGGGATTCTCAAGCCCTGGCAGCAAGGGACCTGAGGGAGAGGAAGAGACACCGCCACAGAGGAAAAGGGGGAGAGGAGACACAGAGAAAGGGGCTGGGATGGAGGAGAGAAGAGCAGACCTCAAGGGGAATTCCCTACCCCTAGAGGAGAGTTCCTGCAGGGTGCATGGAGCATGCTTTTGCTACCAACCGCAGCAGCCAAACCAAGGCAGCCACCCTCAGATTTACCAGCCTTGATGGGTACCTCTGCTGGTCCCATCTTTTTCTTCCAGGTATCCCTAGGGTCTTGCTATGATGAAGATCTGTGTGAAGATCAGGACATATAGTCCTCATTGAAGTTAGCTAGGGGGTGGATGAGATGTCTGGACATGGCCTGTACTTGTTGTATCTGGAGCATTCACTTGACTTGTTCTAATAGCAACTGTCTACCTGAAGCATACCTGTGCTGTTGCAGGCCCTTCAGCCATTGAAGACATCAGGTAGGTTGTATGCCAACCCTTACAATGAAGACCTTCCCTCTTGGGGGGGGGGCAGTGACAATAATAATGTATAGTGCATTATAACAGTCCAGTTCTTAATCCTGAAATAAGCCACAAAGTGGAATCCAAAGTGTATCCAAACATGTAGCAAGTATCTTACCTCACCCCTGAGCACAACCTTCTCCCACACAGTGTGAATTGAGGGAAATTCCAGGCCAGAGATTTGACTTCTAGGCAAGCTTGAGCTTCTCCAATAGCTCTCAGAGCGCAGTCCTAAACTGGAGTTAGGCCGGCATAAACGAAGCCAGCAAAGTATGGCCAGCACAAGGGCCACCATAAAGTATGTTTGGACCACTCTCGGAGTCAGGGAGGATAGCTCACATCTGTATGCTGGCCTTTCTGACTCTGAGAGTGGTCCAAACATACTTTATGGTGTCCTTTGTGCTGGCCAAACTTTGCTGGCTTATTTTATGCTAGCCTAACTCAGTTTAGGGTTGCACCCTCAGTTATGAAATTAGGCACTATTTAATGTTATGGACTTTGCAGATAAAAGTGAATTGTCGTGTAGGAAAACGCAGGTAGAGGGAAGCAGAGGATCTAAGAAATTGGGCTAGATGAGGCAGAGAGCCAAGGGAAGGGGGCCTTGAGGTCACAGCATGCTGAGATAAGTGGAGAAGGAGGGCTAATCAGCTATAATGTTTTAAAATGTTTTGAAGGGAAACTTCACACCGAGCCTAGGATGGTTGGAGCTAGCCACTGCTGATGGGAAGGAGTGCAGAGAAATAAGAGATGGAATTTCATTTATGGCCTCTCTTTCCTTTGGGGGCATTCCTGTCTCTTCATGGCAAGAGCCATTAGGAGAAACAACAGAGCTGTATTTGGAAGAGAGCCTCAGCAGCTTTCATAGCGCAGGGCTATGAGGAGAGATGGATTTAGAAATAAGCCAATTAGAACAAACCTTTCTGCAAATGTTGTGGGCTATCATTGATATTCCACAGAGTCTTGTTACAAATAATGAAAAAGTAATGACTAGTTTTAATGAGACAGAATTATCTCTAGGCAAGAGGGTTGTCATTTAATCAGCTGTTGCTTTTATGTATTTTGCATTGTGTTTGATGAGCCAGTAGTCAAGATACGGAGAAAGGCTTTACAGAGGGCAACCTTCTATCTCCGTCCCTCTCTCCGTCTTTATTTCTTGGAATGACTGGGTGGAGGCCGGAAAAAAGAAATGGGAAGGATGAGAAATAGGTAGAGGTTGTGTTTCTTAGGTGATAACAAAATAAAAATACATAACACCGCTTTCTGCACATCTCATTTTTTTAAAAAACAAAACAAAACACACCCATACACACCAAAAATCAAAACTGAAATCTGGAAAAAAGATTGGCATCAGTTTTGCCCTATCATGTATTGTTTCGAAGATAAGACATAGCTTCAGTGAATTGTTCAAACTGCTTCCTTGTGGGGAAGCCTATGCCATGGTTTCCTCACAAGACAGCTACTTGAACCATTCACTAACAAGGCTATGCCATATCGCTGAAGCTAAGTATGAGAGGGCAAAACATGTCAATTTTTGGAATCAGCAATGCAAATCCATATAAAACCACCATACATTTTGAAAAAAAGTTTTTCTGACCCTTAAATTTTGCAAGCCTGTGGTTGAAAACCTCTGCAAATCACTGGAAGTACCCAGATGTATCCATTTTCTGTATGAGTAGTCCCATTTAAGCAAAATCTTCTTGGCACAGAGGTGGGGGCATTAAGAATAGATAGAAAGTATTACCAAACTGTTACCTGTTAGTGCGGAATTTTTTGATGACAGCAAAGGTATTAATTACTAAGTGTTGGCATAATTCTCATCCTCCTACTTGGCAAGAATGCTTTTCTAAGATGTAGAACTTGATAAAAATGACAAAGGTCACTGAATTTGCAGGCTGTATTATGAAAACAGTGTTGAGACAGTCAACTATCTTTTTAAAGAAGGCTCAGGGAACTTTTACTGAACAGATGTAGCAAGAGATGTGTTTACCTCCTTCTCTGAGAACTGACCTGGCTGGAGGGAATAGTGAAGAACCCAAGATGATAATGGGAAATCAAAGTACTAATATAATGGTATTTAACACCAAGACTCACCTTTGATATCTGTGGGACCGAGGTGGTCAGCTTTTGGTATACATGTAACTTTAAATATGACTGATGAAGACTGAGGAAATTACCAGTAACTCAGTCATTCTCTTCAATCTGGTTAATATAGTATTTTTATATCTTTTCTCCAAATGTGCTTTTCCCAAGATCGTGTTGAAAACTGATATAATCTACTGGTAAATGGACAGACGCTTAGAGAAAATAGAAAAATTAACTAATAGAAGCGAACAGGACTCTCCTGGAAAGTTGGGCCATTGGGAAGTTACTAAACTGGTATAGCATTTGTGCCCACATGCCTTTGCATTAATTTCTGCGGTGCTTCTGTCTGTGTGCCTGTGGAGTGAATAGAAAGAATTTATTCTAAGTGCCAAATCCTGTTTTGTTTAAAGGTTAAATAATAAAATGAAATCTCTCTATACACTCTGGCTCTCCTTAATTCCTTTTTATTACTTCCATTCAAAGAGCTGTCGCTCAACAGCCAAGAGTGGGAGGGGGCACTGCTGTTTCCCTTATACTCTGTTCCATTTATTTCCAGAATGAGAACTCAAACCAATAAAATCAAACTATTTAGTTTGAGGAAAGGAGTAGGGGATGCAATAGTTTCTCTCATACCCATGCCTCCATAGGACTGGCTTATAATGGAAATTACCTGAAGAAAAAATGTAGCTTGATAAATAATAATACTGTACAATACTGTACTCAGCAAATATAGCTTAACTAGCTGTTTGTGACCCGGTGTTGCCCGGGGGACAATGTATCCCGAGGTTCTAGTAGGAGAAGGAATGAATTAGGGGGGCCCTCCCCCCCCAGTATTGATGACCCTGAGCCCGAAATGCACACTATCACTGTGAAAGTAATTAGGAAGCAGGCAGACAATCAACCAAGAGAGCGAAATGAAACTGTCACACTTACTGAACAATGTCTGCAGGTAATCTGGTGGGATAGTATAGTAGTGAAGTATGAGAAATGGGAACAGCTGGCCAGTGAGCTCTGTGTAAATATGTCCATCTCAGATCCGACTGGGTGCTGGAATTGTCTGGAGCATGCTCTTTCAAGCCTGGGCAACTCCGGGACTGGGAAGACGTTTCACTTTCGGTTTTGAGTACTGCCTGTGTATCAGCTCAGCTACTGCAATCCTACCACATAACCTGCAGAATCGCTTGTGACCACAGGGTGGCAGCAGACCTCTAGTCCAATGCAATCCCCTTGGTTCTTGACGCGCTGGCCCCCCTCCCCGAAAAACTGGGGGCTGTAGGGGGGTCTGACCCCCGTAGTGTTTGTTGCCAGGCCGCAAGGTACGTGCGTGCCGAGTTTCGTGCCGATCGGTCAAGGCGTTGCGGAGCCTATTCAGAACATACATACACACCCACATACCCACACACATACCCACACATGTCTATAGTTCCTTTCCCTTGGCTGTTTGAGGCCATTTGAGTGAGCCCAATGTGAGTTTTAAAGAATGACAAATGTATAGAATGCAAATTGTGTGTCCGACCTAGTACATTCAGTGGCAAGAGGACACAATGACATCTGTCTGTTTCTCATTTACTGTAGCAGCTTAGGCTTCACAATTAAAAATGAATTTCAAATCAGACTTATTTTGTAATTCAGCCTATTCAAATTAATTTTAGGTCAGCTTCCATTACTAAAAAGCTATTTTAAAGCCTATTATAATTTTAGAACATTCTTCAGACGTCATCCAACTGCAGTCAAGTGAGACTTATTTCAAACCATTTAAACATAGTACGTGTTGGAATATAAGATTGGCATTACATTTGTCAGAGTGGCTTTTTTTTAAGTAGCTTTTTTTTCAGAAAAGTCACTTTTCACACTGGAAAAAAAATGAAATAGTCTCATTTCAGAATATTTATATATTCAGTTATTTTCCATTAATACATCTGTTTCATAGCATATAATATTTAAATGGATTCCAACATACATCTTTTGTTTACCTTTCCCATTTTGATTATTTGCAGCAGAAATGTTGGGAATACATTTATATCAAATTGTAAGGTAGGCTCTGTCAGTTTATAGAATTCCTGTATTGTTAATACCGTTCTTAATACTTCTGTCTAGCTGAGCTGGAACCTTCCCCTAGAAGCCGTTGCTCCTCTGCCTGGTCTATGAAGCCTTTACAAGTCGTCTTCTCGCCTCCAGCTGATTCTCACTTCTTCTGGTCCCTACACCAGTGTTTCAGTTTGTAATTTCCTTGTCTGCTACTTACTCTCATTCTTCTTCTTGTCCCTCGCAGCCTCTTGTCAGCTTCTCTGGAGTTAACCAGGCCTGTTAACTGATTTCCCTTCATAACAACCTGGCTTGCCTGCCTAGTTGCCTTCCTTTACTAGCTTTTGATTTGAGTTTGTCTCTTGACTTGCAATTCTTATCTTACCAGATACCTCAGTTCACTTGTGTGTGTGTGTGTGTGTGTGTGTGTGTGTGTGTGTGTACACACACACACACACACACACACACACCCTTTGCTTCAGGTATTGTTATTTTAGGTGTTATTATAAATCAATTACATTGATTAGATTATACTGAAAAATACTGTTCTATATTTACTGAATTAACTAGATAAAAATGCATTTCCTAGTCACAGAATACTTCTATGACGTGTGATAGGTTTTATTCATTTCCATTTTCTGAGTAAAACTGGTTCAAACTTATATCTACCATTGTGGGGGGGGGGGAATTTGCGATTAGGCTTACTGAAACACACCTGAAATTGTCTTGTACTATTATCATTATGTGTTATTCCACTGTTTTCCATGAAATTGCATGGAGCATATAGTTTTGTAATGTGGTTGATCCTCACTGAATCAGGTCCATGCCAACAGATCAGCTTTAAGAGGATTATTTGTTTGGATTCCAGTTCTGCCTTTCCCCTCAATCAGTGATCAATGCTGTCAGAACTGACCGATCAAGCAGTCTGTCTTTGAGCAGGAAAAAATCCTTGTGCAGAGCAAAATGTACACTGCTTTCTCCTGTATGTGGTGGTCCAGTCCAATGTATGGATTGGTGCTCCTCTTTTAAATAACATCTTGTGTGATTGTGTGCATTAAGGTTGTATGTATACATCAGATCTTCCCATGGATTACAGAACAGGGTAGATAGCAAGCAATGATTAAATAAACTGTTAGGCCTACGTAGTTCATGTTTTTTTTTAAAAAAAGAAATCAATTATTGTGAACTTCTCTTTAAAAAAAGACCTGATCTAAAAGAAAATCTGAATTTAATATTTATTTTTTGCTAAAAAATGTTTTTTGCCTCTTGCCCACAAGATTCAAGGTGGTTTGCAACAATATAAAATTTGAAATGCTATAAAACACCATAAAATATGAACAGCAGCAGCAGCAAAAGATACAGACACAGCATATGTTGGTTTTATTTGAAGAGCAATAACTAAGACTGCAATCCTGTGTACACTTATCTGCAAGTAAGCCCTAATGAAATCAATTGATTTTTTTCTGCATGTCTATTCAGAAGTAAAAGTGTCTTCAGGGTAAAAGTGTCTACATAAAGAGGGAAGATGCATAGTGAACTTCTTGGGGGAGCAGATTTTAGGGGACGACGACGACAACAACAACAACAACAACAATGATGTCCTTCTGTGAGTCTCATGTCAGCTAATCACAATACACATAAGAGGGCCTCAACAGGTGACTTGAGGGTATGGGTAGATTCCTATTGGGAAAGGCAGTCCTTTAGTACCCTGGCCCCAAACAAGGGTTTTGTAACCAGCATCTTGAATTGCACCCAGAAATATACTGGCAGCCAGTGTCACAAAGGTATAAGATGGTCAAAATATCTTCCCCCATTCTGTACCAGTTGTAACTTGCAGATGGTTTTCTGGGGCAGGCCTTTATTCTGCGTATTGTAGTAATTGAGATAAGAAGTGAAAGGCATGGACGACAAAGGCAAAAGGGAAGCTGCACAAAAGCCCACTGGAACATAGAGATCTACACTGAAAATGTCTTATAGGCACCTAAAAATGTGAATGCAGCAAACACATTGGAAATATTTGCATCATAAAGGGACATTTGTCAGAGAGCATGACTGGTTGTGGTCCACTGATGGATGTAAAGTTACTAGAAAATTGTAGTCAATTGCATTCAGGCCTCAGAATGGCTGTTTCGGCCCCAAAAACATTATTTCCGGTGTTTGGTGAAAACTGGAAATGACTTTTTTAATGCCTTTTCTGGCATTGCAAGGCCCAGGGAAGTCCTCTTTCCTGGACCTCGTAATGCCCAAAAAGGCATTAAAAACGGCACTTCCAGTTTTCAGCAAAAATGGGAAGTAACTTTTTTTTTGTGGCTGAAACAACCATTCTGAGGCCTGCCAAGGCACTGCATGGGCACATGTGGCCTTGGTGGGACTCAGAAGAGCTCCGGTCGCCTTTCCGTTGAGCCTAATCTGGCTCAACACAGACCCAGGGGACCTTCATTGAGCCAAATCCATGGATGTAAAATCCATAGATATTTAGACTCAACCTGTAATCGGTTGGATCCACTCTCTTGCATGAGCACTGTCTCCTACTTGCACAAAAATGTGAGGGTTGTGATTTTTCAGTCACCCCTCCTTGTCTCTCTAGTCCCCTGTGCTCCCTGCAAATCGGCTCTTGAGAATTTTGGCAGGACTGGCCCAGCCATGAGATCATTTGAAAACTTTACCTCACGTGGTAGGCTGATGAGGTGTCCCCACCATACCTTATGCTACCATCTGCCTGGCAGCCGGCCACACACTCTTCTTGTGTGCTAGTGCATAAAAGGAGGATTGGAAGGGTTTACTGTCTTTGGTGGTGATGCCCAGCTTCACCACTCCTTCTACTGCCCAATGGAGCTGTAACTTGTCACTTTTGAAGGCCAGTGGAGCTGAGGGGGAGGGGAGGAAGTGGCAGCAGCTTACCTTCTCCTTTGATGTCCAGGGCCACTGCTGCTTCTAGTGCCCAGTGGAGAAAAATCACCATGCAGTCAGCATTCCCTCTATCAGCCACTAGAAGCAGCAGTAGTGGTGGCATTGGATATTGGTGGAGGAGATAAGCATTCCTTGGCCTCCTCACGCACATATTGAGCACACAAGAAGAGGATGGGGCTGCCAGGTAGATCGGTGTGCCCCACCAATGGTGTGCACTTAGGGGGTGTACATTCAATTATGGGTAAGAGGACTGAATTGTGGGTGGGTTCAGGCTGCGGTTTACTATGGACTGCTTCTGGGTTGGGGAATCCTCATGTGCAGATTTTTTGAGAGTACAAGGGGCTAATGATGGAGGGAGGGGAATTGCATAAAATCATAAAATCCTCCCCTTTATGTGCAAGTGAGACAGTGCTCATGCACAAGAGGGCTTGGATCCAACCATTCTGTATTATGTTGCTTCATTGCATGTTATATCCTGTCATAATTTTATCAAGAAAAGGGACCATTAATATTAAATTTCAGCATTTGGCAACAAGTGCATTTCTTTCTCCTGGAAGCTTATCAAAGCCCAGGCATGTGCCTGTTTTCAAAATACTGCAAGATGCTTTTATTTGTTATATGCTAATGGGTATGTGGAGGAGGCATGAACCCCAATCCTATCCAACTTTCCAGCTGCACGGATTTACCGCAGTTTTTTGTTGCCTTTACAAAACTACAGCTCCTGCCATGGCTTTCTTGTTCCCAGGCTAGTTGCTGCTGATCTCTATATCTGGAGTCTCACTTTTCATCCATACCTACCTCACTTAAATGTATGTCTCTTTTTTGCTTGAGCCTCTTTAGCCTCTGCTGACCCTTTAGCCTCTGTTTAGCTGACCCTCTTTAGCCTCTGCTGACCCTTTCAAACAAGATAGAAAAGATTTAAATGCAATGAACCATAAGACCAAATCTGATGCCTTCTTGGATACAGCTGCTGGTGGGGTTCTGACCTGGTCAGATTTAACACTGCATTAAGCCAGTGTGAGCACCCCAAGTGTGATGGCTTGTGAAACTTTTATTTGGTGATATTTGAATTTTTGAGCTGTTGAGCCTCAAAGTCCTTCCCCCCAGTGCCCCTGCTTGCCTTCTGTTTCCCAGCAAAACACCACAGGCACACTATGCTGAATGAACAAATCCTTTCCTATTTTTTTTTATTTTGACAGGATTCAACTTGTATTTTAATGAATTCAGGTTGAGCTGTAAATTAAATTTTAATTAGAGCAAGTCCCTTTTACTAAGCAATTAAAAAGGCTGCCTCAGTGCAAGGCAGCACAGCAAATGAGCTAGAGTTAAGAGTTTGGGGTGTTAGGGAGTGAGACGGAAGGGATGAAAAAAATTTTCCACCCTGCTTTCTGAGCATCTGGCAACATCCACACTGTTGAGTTCAGCCATGAGAATTTGGAAATACAACATTTTCTTGGGATTGAGGGCTAAAAAGCTGTGGGATCAAGAGTGTCCATTTTTTCCCCTTCCCCTTTCATTTTAGCCGGATCACTCAGTGTGAAGCCACTTGAAATTCTGAGCAATTTCCTTCAAGGGAGTGGAACATCTCATGAAATACTACTTTAAAGACTCCCCCATGAATTTGGAGCACTAGCAGAAGGTCCTAGTGATTTCTGGTCCATACCATTGAAACATTATTGATCACCTTTGGCCTCTTGTTGAGATCCTGATCTGACCATCATAAGCATGTCCACACTAAGATGACATAAGTGAGGAAGAGAACATGTTTGACTTGTCCTCTTTGGTTAGAAGTGGAAAGAATACCTTAAACATCATGTGGTCATGTGGATTCCATAGACTGTGCGAGTTCATTCTAGTTACACCATGTCAGTCTAGGCAAACAAGTGTAGTCAGCAGACTAGAAAAAGGTGGGATTAGGTTGGATGGGCAGGGTAAGAAAAATGTTTGGCACATTTGTCCAATCACAAAATCGTTGAGCTTTGCGATTAGCAGAAGTTGTTTTTTGTGTTGAAAATGGATGCATGAATTTGACTAATTCCCCTCAGTCTGAGCATCTTTTTATTCATCTCTCAGACGTCCTTATCAATTTGTTTACTTTGTATCTGCATACCCGTCTTGTCGCTAGTCTTGTTTTGAAGCAATACCTGCTTTATTTTGGGCCTTCATCTACAGTCCATTTATGTGGACTAGAAGTGGAACTAGATACTGCAGAAGTCACCAGGAGTGCTGCTGCAAACAGCTTTCACACATCTAGCTCTTCCCTCTCTTCATAAGGTCTCGTGAAACTCACTTCATAATATATAGTGCCGGCTGAAGCTATTGGGCTACCTAAGGAGCAGTCTTGTTCCTTCCTCCACTGGGCTCGTTAAACATCAGAAACTGTGGTTTACACAGACTGCTCCCAAGGCATTCTACATCTCCTGTTTTGATTTAAGTACCAAGGAAGAAGGAACCAAGTAAGTGGGCAGGATTGCTGCATTCTGATCTTTGGATCCCAGTACCCCCTGTACTGCCACCTTCTCACATTGCTTCTTCCTAGTCCTGTAGCAATATGGCAAACTGCTTATTGTTTAACTTTCCCAGCAGGTTGGTCTAAAGACCAGAATGGCTCGCAAACAGTTCTTTCTAGGACCCATTGAGCAAATGCAGCTGCTTTTTGTCCCCTCTCCAGCTTCAGGTACTTCAAGTGACTTGGGCCATCACTGCTATTGTAGAGAGATTGCAGTAATAAGGATGCCTGCCCTCAAAGAGCTTGCAGTCTTGGCAGCAGCAAGCATACACACAAACAACTACTGCGTAGTTTATAACAGGTGGCAAATGTGGGCAGAAGAGAGTTGATTGGCCATTGGGACTTACTTGCCCTTTATGAAGGAAAATGATCTTGTGCCAAACTATTCTAGGGCACCAGCTGCAGGGCAGCAAGCCAGCTTATGTTTGCTTGTGTTTCTTGTTAGCTGCCCTTTAAACCAAATGGAGAATCGGATCTGGGCAAAAGGCACACAAGTAATTAGTTGAAGGCGTTGGGAATAAGAACATGTGTGAAACAGCCCGGAAGGGGTGCAAACAGGGGTGAAGCAGCAAGGAGGAGTTCATTTCTTTGAAGCTCTTGGTACTAAGGAATAACTTGTATGAAGTCTAGAATATAGTCTGTGACTACCAGGCAGAAGCTGCAACACAGAACTATTGACAAAGCTTGTAACTGATAGTAGTGTGTTACCCACACAGTAGAAACTGTATTTGGGTGTTTTTTTTTAAAGTTGTCTCAGCATTTTCTTTTAAAAAGTTTCTAGATTTGAGGTGGAAGTTTGAAAAATGCAGACGTCAGTTCAAAACATAAGAGATCTGTGCACAATACTGAGAATTCTGTACCCTTCACAGCTTCCTTATAATCTAGACCCAAAATGATACAGATACCATCAAAAGAAGAATTTGGATTTGACACACGTGTTGGATACTTTTGGTAGTAAGTGCATCTAAACGTGAAAGTTGGCTCACTTCTTCGTATGATACCTATGCAGTGCAATTGTAAAAGTCCCACCATCCCCATTTTCTCTAATTATATCTCTCACAGCCCAATCCTAATCTGGGCTGGAATAGGCAGACAGGCTGGCCTGTGCCATATTCAGCCCCTGTTAAGAGGCAGCTGTGGTGCAACTCAGAGTAAGGGGATTTATGTCACCTTACCCCAAGTAACTCACTAGCCTTCACTGGTGCTGGCGCAACTTTGAGCAGCTTGTGCAGGGCCAGTCAGGCCATGGCCGGGGATTGGGATCCAGCCTAAGTGTTGGATCCTGGTCCCACCCCCATCCCGGGCCAGTCTGCCCATGGGCCCTGCCCCAATCTGCCTCCCCCCACCCTCCCCAACCCCCTGCGTTGGCTTTCCAAGGTCAGTCTTCCCTGGTCGCCGTGGGGCCAGGATCCAGCGCATGCAGGCTGGCACACTTCCTCGCGCCAGCATAGCCTGCTCGAGAGTCATCGCAAATATATGTTATGGTAAATTTGCAATGCTCAGAGTCCTGCACAAGGGATTTGTGAAGCCTAAAGTGCAGATAGGATTGTGCTTTTAGTTGGTGATAGGCGACGAATACACAGTAAGGTATTTAGCAGGGTTTAATGGGTATTTCTAGAGGAACATCAAAAGGGACATCCCTACTGGCAGATTAGGCCAACTCATTGACCCACGTGCCTTGCTTAATAAACATTGCCACCTCCAGCCTTTTGCTCTGTGTATTGATTAGGTGCACAATTACCAGAGGTGTTTTCTGATTTGTTTCTAAATCAGTCACTTCTGTAAGTACACCATTGATTTGCTGCATTTTAGAATCCTCATTAAATTACAGTGAATTTCCTGGTTTTTCCTTTTGCTATATAGGTGTATTTCATTAATTGCATTTTAGTTCATTTCCTTTTCCTAATCAACACAGACGTATTTTGTCAGTGAATTAACTTCTCAGCTAGTTTTATATAGTTTTGCTGCTTGATGGAGTTCCGACAACCCCTCCCCACCTACTCTTCATGATTAGCTTGTAAGCTTTGAAATTTCAGAATCATAGAGTTGGAAGGAACCCACAAGGTCATCTAGTCTAATCCACTGCATGTAGCAGGAAATCCTCCTAGACACTAGGATCAATCTTGTCATCAATTTCTTCTTGATGTCTATCTGGAATCTCCTCTCTTGCAGTTTCGACTGATTTGATCTAGTTCTACTCACAGAGGCATATATAGTGAAAGCACTATAGCACCAAAGATATGGCTGAATTTTATATCTAAGTATGGCTAACTATAAAAGGGATGTGGTGCCGCTGCGGGTTAAACTGCTCCTGCTGGGCTTTCTGACTGGAAGGTTGGGAGTTCAAGACCGTTCGACAGAGTGAGCTCTGTTGCTTGTCCCAGCCCCTGCCAACCTAGCAGTTCGAAAGCACCTAAAAATGCAAGTAGATAAATAGGGACCACTTTGGTGGGAAAGTAATGGCGTTCTGTGCGCTACGGCGTATAGTCATGCTGGCCACATGACCACGGAAGCTTGTCCTCGAACAAATGCTGGCTCTACAGGCAAACGGAGATGAGCACCACCCCCTACAGTCGGTCACAACTAGACCATTTGGTCATGGGGAAACCTTTACCTTTTATGACTAACTATGGAGGTATTTCTATGACAGAAACTTTATGTCAGCACAATCTCTTAAATTTCTAGTAACATAATTAGAAATCGTCTTGTACTTTTTCATTCCAATCCATAATAAAGAAACTTGAGTGCAATCCTAACCTGCACTGGAACATGAGCATGTCTGTCCCCTTACCCCAGGGTAGGCACCAGCCATCCCAGTGGGCCTGCTTGGATCTGCCCCTGTCGCATGGTCCGAATTGGAGCCATGTGGGCCAGGGACGGGGGCTTGGATGTGGCCTTTTAAATGGCCTTTTTAAAATAAGTAATTCAGATATATTGCTCCACACTGGCTTTATATATTTTGAATTTGGTTTGTGTTTAATTTTTGTTTTGTAGTATTGACTTTATTTTTGTGCTTTTAAAAAAAATAAATCCCCCCCCCCCCAAAGAGAGAAAATCGCTGTCTTCATCACGGTGATTTTTCTACAGACTTGGAAAGATGAATGCATCTCTAACAGAGAAACTGAAAATCTAGGGACATGTGCAGTCTGATTAACAGAGAATAATTGCCATCTATGGTTTCACAAGGCTAGGCAGTTGAGATGGCCCTGATTGGATAAAAGAGACACATCTTCAGCAGGCACAGCAGCAGAACTTTTGAACATTTTATTTTGTAGTTTAAATCAATGAAATAGCCAGAAAAGCAAACATTTTCCTTAAACTGAATCATGGTCTCTATTTGGGGTCAAACTAGACAAGCAGGCCAGGAAACATGCAGTCCCTCTCTCCTGCCTTACCTCCCAGCACCCAGCTGCTTTAAGCAGTTTTCTCCTAGCCTGCCTGATGTTGTAGCCAGGCTGGGGAAAAGGGTTTCAAAGCAAAGAGGGAGCAGGTTTTGCTTTCCCTGCCGGAATCGCTCCTTTGGCCTTCAGGTGTAATTCATTTCCCAACAGTGGTAATGTGCTGAAGCCAAGCTAATAAAGTGCTCATCTGAGGCTCTGTTTTTCTCCGCAAGATAAAACCCTAGATCTACAAGGTAACCATACCAAGCACACACATTTTATTTGTGTATTGACATTAATTTTATTTGTGTATTGACGTTATTGCAGTATTAATTTCTAGTACCTGCTAAAGCATTCCCATTATAGTACATTCTAAATCTTGATATATTTGCCAGGCAACATTACCCACAATACAAAAAACTGACTAGGACAAAGTGAAACATATTTAACAGAGAACCAATCCTGATGGCTCTCAACCCATCCTGATGGCTCTCAACCCAGAGAACTTACCTTTCTACTCATTCTGTAGCAGTTGGTGCGATGCAGCCACTTTGCATGTTGCAGCTGCTGCTCAGCCAGGCTGTTGACTCACCCTTCTCCCTCACCAGCTGTGGCAAGTGGGTCTTTCTTTCTTTTTGCCTCTTGGCACATAGAGAAAGAGAATGGCCAAAAAGATGGAAGAATAGCGTGAGCGGTACATTCTGTTGCTGCTTTCAATCATTTAAAAATGTAGATGTGAGCTCTAGTTTGACTCTGTTTTGTTCACAGCAAAGATGGGCAGCCCAATCATGAGCCCAGCAGTGCCCAGGGCTCCAGCAGCACTGAAATAGCAACCGCCAAATCCTAGCCCTGCCGAGATACGGAGGTCTCCTTGGGGGGGAGGGAGCATTTGCTCTGTGCTTGTGTTTAAATGGGCGCAGAATCAAGGAGGCCTGGATTGGCCTCACGGCTCTGGAAGGAGTTCAGGATGCAGCAGCAGAAGCTGCTGCTGCTGTCCCCACTCCTTATGGGCTCTCTCCTTCCCCTGCCCTGTTCCGCCCACTCCCTGCCTCCTCCCACCCCAAATCGTCTTACCTTTGGCCTGTGCTGCTGAAGTGCTGGCTGGCCTCCCGCTCGGTGCTGAGGCCAGGGGCTAATTAGTGCTGGACCAACACGAGCCGCGCTTGCTCTCATGGTATTGTGAACGTGCTTTACGGCCCATTCACGACACTTTTAGCCAGCAGTACATACTTACCACCTGCAATATGGCCATTAGAACCAGGCCCTTAAGCTGCAATCCTAAACACACTTACATGGAAGTAAATTCCATTGACTCCTATGGGCTAAGTAAATGTTCCTAAGATTGCACTGTTAGATACCAAAGATGAGAATTGGTGGGTAGTTGCAATGCTTGGAAAGGGAGGGAGACAGTAACACTGATGGGTTTTGAAAAATATGTTTGGATGGTGGGATGTTGAATATGTTCGGATGGTTGTCTATGTGACTTGGGGATGTCATATTGTCTATTATAAGCAATAATAATAGGTATACATATTTAATAGTTTAGATTCATTATAGGCCCGTAGCAGGCTCTTTCTAAAGTCTGTTAGGTCCCCCAGTATAAAATCATTCATAGAAGCTGGAGAAGGGTATTCTTGATTCTGAAATGCGAGTTGGATGTATCTAATGCAGATGGTAAGTCTGAAAATGTGTTGCCTCAAGTTTATTGCCATAACCAAAAATATCTTTCGAAGCTTCAGTTTTCTGAAATGCTGCTAGCTGTTGAATTTGAGGCCCAAGGGAGAGAGCAGCAGGGATATTACTTGTTTGGTTTGTCATTTAAAAAAATCAACAGTTATGAGATGTGTTGCTTTTGCCTGGGAAAAAACCCTCAAGCCTTTTTATTAAATAATATCATACAGTTCTTGGGCCTGTGTTTCATGTTATTTCATAGGCCTTGGAATGGAAACCGTAGATGCCTGAAACGGCTCAAAGTTTCTTTCTATTCCCTAGGATTTCTTTCAGACATTTGGTCTCAGTATCAGAAATGCAATTTTTGTCTTTTATATTTTTATAGCAGTGCTTTCAGCAGAGTTGCACAACATGTTCTTTGTCTTAGAAGGCTGTGAGGCTTGAGTTCTGCCTTTTGCTTATTTTTTTAGAAATGCAACAGATAAGAAATGTCAAATAAAAAAAAATCCAGTCCCAGTGGAATTTTGCATAAAAAGATTGAAGTCTTAAAACATATACAGTATTGTTACTATGAACTAGGAACATCCTCAAAAAGAGAAGGCTAATGCCTTATGCAGCTTCAGTCATAGTCCAATCAATAGTCAGACTATTGATCAAGCCTAACCCATAATATCAGAAGTTCTCTACTATGTTTTCAGTATCAAACGTTGCATCCCAGCCACCATCCAAAACAAAGGGATGGATATAATATGCAGCAAAGAAGTAGCAGTCAGCAAACCAAATATGTAGATTGACCTATAAGCAAGTAATTATACTTTAAAGTAACACAAAAGTAGTGCTTTCCAGTGAGTGTTTTTCATATGAGAGGTACAGTGTGAAAAAAACCCCAAAACCCATTAATCTTATGGCTTCTCCATACTAGGAATCTTGGATTTCAGTTCAGTTCTACCATTGTTGAACCAGGACACATGTTCACAATCAGTGGCGTAGCTAGGTAATTTGACACCCGGGCCCATACATTTTTGCATCTCCTATACAACAAAATTATTTATATTTTTGCATTTTATACACCCGTCCTCCAAGGAGCTCAGGGGGTGTGCATGTATCCTCTCCTTCTTTTGTCCTCACAACAACCCTGTCAGATAGGTGAGGCTGAGAAATAGTAGTAGTCATAACATGAAATGAATAATAATGATCAGAAAATAAATGCAGTGAATATTTCTCCACAAGTGATGAATGTCAGTGCCCTCCCCTGCTATTGCTCCCCTATGCTATTGCATAGTACTCAGTGCTCTGCATCTGGAGTTTCAATGTAGTCATCCTGCATAATGTTACATAAGACAGTTGTATTTTTTTTTACCATAACATTTGATAGAATAAGAACATAAGAGCCCTGCTGGATCAGGCCAAAGAGTCCAGCTTCCTGTATCTCACAGTGGCCCATCAGGTTCCCCAGGGAGTGCACGAGACGATGCTTGCATCATGTTGCCACTCCCTTGCACCCGGCACTCTGAAGTAGCCTACTACTAATGTAAGGAGGTTGCACAATCCATCATGGGCTGTAGCCCATGATGGACTTTTCCTCCAGAAATCTGTCCAGTCCCCTTTTAAAGGCCAGATGCCATCACCACCTCCTTTGGCAAGGAGTTCCATAGCTTAATTACCTGCTGGGTAAAAAAGCATTTCCTTGTATCTGTTTTAACTCTCCCAACTTTCAATTTCAGTGGATGTCCCCTGGTTCTGGTATTGTGAGAGAGGGAAAAGAACATCCCTCTATTGACTCTATCCCTCCCGTGCATGATTTTGTATGTCTCAATCATGTCCCCCTTTAGGCGCCTTCTTTCCAGACTGTAGAGCCCCAAACGCTGCAGTCTTCCTTCATAAGAGAGGTGCCCCAGCCCTGTAATCATTTTTGTCGCTCTCTTCTGCACCTTTTCCAGCTCCACTATATTCTTTTTGAGATGTGGTGACCAGAACTGTACACAATACTCTAGATGTGGCCTTACCATTTTTTTGTACAATGGCCTAATATTGGCTGTTTTATTCTCAACCCCTTTTTTAATTACCCCAAGCATGGAATTGGCCTTCTTAATTGCTGCCGCACACTGGGTTGACACCTTCATTGAGTTGTCCACCAGGACCCCAAGATCTCTCTCCTGAGCTGTCACAGACAATTCAGAACCCATTAGCTTATATGTGAAGTTTTAATTTTTTGCCTCAGTGTGCATCACTTTACACTTGTCTACATTGAAATGCATCTGCCATTTTGTTGCCCATTCCCCCCAACTTGGAGAGATCCTTCTGGAGCTCTTCCTGGTGGTGGTGGTGGGGAATGCTCACTTCTACTAAACCTGACAATTATCCATCAGGAACTCAAATCCCTAAAGAGGATTGTTTGACTCAAAAACACAAAACAGAATTCACATCTGCTCCTGAGAGCTTGCAAGACCCCAAGATCTCTCTCCTGAGCTGTCACAGACAACTCAGAATGCATCAGCCTAAAGGTGAGGTTTTGTTTTTTTGCCCCAATGTGCATCACTTTACACTTGTCTACATTGAAACGCATCTGCCATTTTGCTGCCCGTTCCCCCAACTTGGAGAGATCCTTCTGGAGAATGAAGATATACACTTCGGTTTTTTAATTGAATTCCTCATGAAATTCTTCATCAAATAGTATATAACATGATGGTATTATTCCTAAAAACCCCAATTTTAACAAACCCCAATTTTTACGTAAGTTATATTCTCAGTTTTTAGTTCTTTGGCCATTAACTTTTGATAAAATAAAGATATTACACACTGGTTTTTTCCATTGAATTCCTTGTGAAATTCAGTATTGAATGGTATATAACACAATGGTATTCCTTAAAACCGTGATTTTAACAGTTTTGGTCCCTAATGGTGATGCTCCCCTTGAGGGTGGCACCTAGGGTGCCTTGCCCCCTGCCCTATAGGTAGCTATGCTACTGTTCACACTACATACTAGTTTTCTTCTCCTAGAATTGCAATGTCTTTTTTTCTGTTAGAGTATTTTGCTATTGCACGTGTGCTCCCATGGACATCCCAATAAATTTAATGTATTGTGCCAAACAAAATGATGGGGATATCTTGAGATGGGAGTTTGAAGAAATCAGAGTTTGCTTCTGGGTCACTATTGTAAATACAGTTTTAATCTTTGTGTGTGTTAACACACTGTGCCTCCTTTACAAAAGGTGGTTCTGCAGGCCTAAGTAAAATCTATTAACATGAATTGTTAACTTGTGTGTTCCAGTTGTAAGGGGACTGAACATAATCACATAAAAGTGTTTAGAAGTTTCCTTTAAAACAGATCTTGCTTCTACTTCACATCTGACATTCAGAAATCACAGTACCCCAGACAAATGAAAGCTAGTTGTGCCTGGGATTTGAGAATGAATGGACCGGCAACTCAGTCCCCAACCTTGTCAATCTGAAGTATATCTATTTGTAACTTCATTTCATGCCACTGACTTGAGGTACTGTTCTGCTTTAAATGCAGTATTTTTGACTTAGCTGGCTTCTGGATCAGGTGTCAAGCATCAGCAATCTCTTCCCATTTTGCATTCACATTCCACCAGTTTCTTCTTTTAATGAGCTACTGGGACTATAAACACCAACATTTTCTCATGTGATGTGGAACAATTCCATATTCATGTGTCCAACTAGTAGTTATCTGAAACTGGTTTTCAGTTATGCTGACCATAGAAAGGTCCACTGATTTCATTTCATCTGAGGAGTGCCTGTAGAAGTCAATTTCTAGCATGCATCGGGTATTACAATAGAATATTATACCGCTAGGTTTTAGAAAAATGCTACTTAAGTAATACTGGTAATACATAAAGAATATTTCTATTTCTGGAAATAGCTCTTTGCCTGTGACTTAAACAGAAGCAGGATCATTAATTGCTTGTTAAAAACCAAGCAGTCCCTAGCTGATATTCAATAAGCAACCAAATACTAAATTGTGTGCTTGTTTCAGAATCTTCATTGAGTATGCTACTAAAAATAAATGTAAATGTTGTTTTGCAAATGGAAGACAATGGAAGTAAGTTTTGTGCTCTGTAGCGTACTTTTTCTTGTCTCAGAGAGACCACTTCTATTGTAGGAAAGCAGTTGGTTTTAGTCCATTGTAGGAAAGCAATGGTTTTAGTCCAGCTGTGCCACAAAATCTGTTGACGCATCCAGTGGATTTCCTTCAACAGTCTCTCTTTTCTGCTACCTGTCCTTAGAGAACCGTGGTTCCTTATTTTGTTCTTATTTTGCCTTGTGAAGAGTTTAGGCATATTGTACCATTTCTGTACTAGAATGTACTAGTTCCTCTGCCGCTCTTAGGATTGCCTGTTGAAGTAGTCAGTGCTGCTGAATCTCTTTGAGTTGCATTTGTTCTATAAGTGGTATACCCACGTTGGTATTAAAACAAGCCTAAATTCTGAAAAGGAAACTGTTGGCTGGGAGTCAATTGATGCATCCCATTTCAGATGCCAATACAGGAGAAGATACAATATTTCAGAGTAAGTGAATTAACTGCCTAATCCCATCCTGACCTGTTTACTAGGTCCCTAATGTGCCTATTCAGATCCTCACCAGCTCTTTGGCTGGCATAAATTCCACTGGATCCAAGGGGATGTGTTCAGACTGGGCCAGAGGCTTGGATATCAGCACTTGCCACTTATATCTGCCCCCAGCCCTCGTTCAACATGCTCCCAGCTGGTCCTCATCACAGCCCCAGTCCTCCTCCGGAAAGCCCTGGACAGCCTATCCACTTACCTAACAGCTCTGATGGAGGGCTGGCACTCTATTGGCAGTCATGGAACTGCCAGCCATTTGCGCTGGTGGCTTGGCCCATATACTGTAGCAGTGGCTGTTTCACAGGCAGCCCCAGTCTTGTATTGATGGTGCCTGGCTTAGGTAAGGTTGGGCTGTAAGTGTGTAGCACATGCCAAGGATCCTTCAGTGTTTTGTAAAGGTGGAGAGCGGTGTGCTCAGGTCTTTGGTGTGAGAATTGGGATGATGCAAATATCATCACGCACACCTCTGTTTTTCTCCATGAAACCTTTGAAGATAGGTGGCAGAAAATACTGAGCTATTGGTGGATAAAGGAGCAGGCAATTGCACTTTGACAGCTGACATCAGTGGCTGTGTATTGTCCTTGTTTCATGGGTGGCATTTTGCCTGCCTCAGCTACCAGGGGGATTAATTAAATATTGGTTTTAATAAAGAGATTGAGGCAGACATCCCTGCAGAGCTCATAAATTACACCGTTTGCTTTTATTTCCTATTGTGAATGCTGGGGGAAAAAAAATCTATTCCTTTACATTTGAGCACGGAAATATTCAGTTGGAAATATTAACTTATGTCACTGCAATTACTCCCTACATTGACAGGGCTAAGGGAAAGGGGGAAAGGAGGAGGCAGCACACAGCGGCATGATGCAGCTCCACAGTGGCGTGATGTTCCTCCATTTGGAGGGGGCACACACCACTTGGAGCTGTGTGAAGTGGCTCCTGGAGCCATTTCGCATCACTCCAAGTGGTCCCCGGCCCACCAAGGGAGGTGGAGGAAGGTGGGTGGGCCGATCCACCCACAAGCCAGCTAAATGGAGCCAGCAACTATGGATATTGAGCTCCATGTGTGTAGCATGTGGGGCGTTGCGACAGTGGTACATTTGGGAATCACTGTCCTATGTTGTTCCAGCATTTGAAAGGAATGGCATTGCAGTGACTTTAGGCCTGACCTTTCATTAGGAGTGGTAGATCATCCTGGACTTAGGGCACCATTTTAGCCAACTTTCCAGCACTTGGGTAAGGGCAATACAGCTCTAAGGTAAGTGAACAAACATTCCCTTACCTTGAGGAGGCCTCCATGACTGTCCCCCAACTGCAGGATGCAGCACATGCCCCATTGGCACAGCTATGTCAGTGCCGGATAGTTGGTTATGATTGTGCCCTTAGTGTTGTATGTTTCTTTATTTGCACCTTATTTTGCATCCTGGTTAGCAGATAACAATGAATCCTGGTGGTGGTGGTGGTGGTGGGGAATGCTCACATGAAAGAGGAGGGGCTTGGGGACAGAGTATCTGATATCATTTCTTCTTGATCTCTTAATGGTGGGTAAGGAATTGGCAGCATTATGTCTCCTCTCAGCCAGAGTAGAGCCTTTGAAGTGGGAATAGAGCATTCTCCAAGCATTAATGCACAATATTTTCTTACTGGAAAAACGCTACATTTCTTGACAATGGGCATATTTATTGGCATTTCAAAGACTAAGGGTACAGTCTTAACCAACTTACCAGCACTGGGATAAGGGCAATGCAACTTCGAGATAAGGGAAAACATTCCCTTACCTTGAGGAGGCCTCCACGACTACTATTTCACTGCAGGATGCAGCACATGTCCCATTGGCACAGCTATGTCAGTGCAGGAAAGTTGGCTAGGATTGTGCCCTAAGTGGAATCAGGATGCACAAATGTCACAGACTCTGTTGGGTTTGGCTATTTGAGTACTGGCTGATTTGAGATCCTACTCCAAATTACCCCCATGCTTATTCCATTTTGTAACTGTTTAAGAAGTTGTTCTCTCTTCCTTTTCCTATGTAACACATGCACATCCCTGACACCCTGTAATGTACTGGCCCCTTTAAGACCTTACCTTGACTTTCTCCTTACACCAGCTGAAACGGAGTTACCATGATTATGGATGCTGGCTAGCTGATCTGGCTAAGGCTCAAGCAATAAAAGAGTTTGAGAGCCTCTTGGTTAGCTGGAGGTGTGGGTAAGCTCAGGGTTTTTAATAAATTGTCATACTTTATTAATTTGTAGTATTCCTATGCGTTTTGTATGAAGGAACTGAACACTCCTTACCCTGTCTAGCCCTTTTATTCTCCTTCTGGTTTAGGGATTACCCCAAAAGTGAAGTAACTTAAGGTCAGTGAACTCAGGAGTGGGTCAGGACCTCAACACATCCTGTCAAACATACCCTTAACTTGTGTTTGGTGTTTTTTGTTAACTGATAAGTGCTCTTCTCTCTTGTTGGAACTCTGACCTCCCATGATTTTTTGGTCAAACTTTACTTGGCAGAGGAGGATTGTGTTTCTGCTGAATCGGGGTTTAGTGCAGGGGTTCTTAACCTTCTTACAATTACAGTAGATTGCCCGATATATGCCCATACCCCCTTCACCAGACTGGAGGCGGGGTGAAGGATAGGATTGGGCCTTAAGCAGTGGTGGGATTCAAATAAATTAACAACCGGTTCTATGACGTCATAGCCGGAACAAAAAAAAAAACCAAAGCAAGCCGAGGTAAGCGAGTGGGCGGGGCCCGGCCATTTAACAACCGGTTCTATAGAACCTGGGCGAACCCCCTGAATCCCACCACTGGCCTTATATTAAGCATACTTACTAGGGTAAGTTGCATTCAGCTCAGTGGAATTTACTCAGAAGTAAATATGCTAACTGTAATATGTTTAGAATTGTGCTGTGACACTCCCAAATTCAAACCCTTGCTATCAATGCTGAAAACTGCTAGCAAAGGTTGAATGCACTAAGTAACCAAGAAAGCAGGAAAAAGCTCTTGTTCCCTGAGCCCTGGATCAACCTTTGTACTGTTCTCTTTGTGTTTCCCCCTTCTTTTGCTAATATAGCCATCCTCAGAGGCATTCCTGGGGGGGGGGGAAAGGGGACAATTGCCCCGGGTACTGGGCTGGGGGCGGAAAAATAGCTGCCAACCCCCCCTTGGTGCCCTGGGCACCCTTATCTGCTCTCTGCACTAGTGCTGGCACTATCGCAGGCTTCACAGTGGTGGAGGCAGCAGGAGACCCCTCATCCACCCTCCGCACCGCAGGGGGAGACAGGCGAGCAGGACGGTGGGCAGGCTTGTCCTGCTGTGTTGCTGGTTTCCCGGCCCCTCATCCACCCTCTGCTCTGCAGGGGGAAGACAGGAGATGCGGGTAGGCAAGCAACCTCACCTTGCTCCTCATCCGCCCTCTGCACCAGCGGCAGGAGTCATTCGGGCAGGTGGGCACTTGGAAACCGCGGCACCTGCAGGTGGGTGGCGCACCTCTTGGGGTGTGTCCCTGGGCACTGACCCCCCCCCCCCGAATCGCCCCTGGCCAGCCATCATTCCTAGGTTCTATTTGTGTTTGTGTCCCAATCCTGATCACTGCAGGCAGCTAATACGTAGCACCGTATGCCAGCAGAGCCTTGATCAACAAAGGCTATTTGGGGACACCAGCAGAAGTCTGTGCCACACAGAATAGTTGACATTTATTTTAGAGGAAAGAAAATAATCCTTCTTTCCACCCCTTCACGCAATTCATAGCAGTTTCACAAAGAATCGCATCCCCTGCCCTCAAACCCGCATACCATGCAAACCATAATATATGTCAAGCAATGCAGCTGCTGGGCGGGCAGAGTGGGCGTTCATTAGAAGGGCCAGCTGTTCTTTCGAAGTCCATTCCCTGCACAGCTTCTTTGATCCTGTGCGCTTCCAAAGTGCCAGCTTTCATTATAATGCCTGCCTTCACCAGCCACCCCTTCCCTGGTTCATCTCACACCTCTAGGTTTCCAGAGTGGTCCTGCTTTTTGGACAGACGGGGTCTCTCGGGTGCACCTCGAATCAACACATTGCAGCCAAAGCCATGGGCAAAGGGAGGCGGGAAACGTCAGGCATGCTGTGACTTAGACTCCAACACCCCCTTTCTGAACGTTTGTGAAAGGAGCTGCTTTTATCTGTCTTGCCTGGATTATATTAATTACTCAGAGAGGCTCGGAGCATGTTCCGAAGAGTCACATGTGCGTGCTGAAGCTGTGGCAGGTCCCTGCCAGGAGCAGCAGCTGATTTTCTCTGGAATTCCCCTTCCTTGGGTCAGCACTGCTTGGCGCTTTAATAACGGGCAGTAAAGAAACGTCTGTTTTCCAGGGAGGGGGCTACCGAAGAGAAATTTGAGGCCTGGGCCAGAGTGAATGAGTTTTAAAAGCTGCAACCCATGACAAAATAGAACAGTTTCTTATCTCTAGGCTGGTAGGAAGAAACCAGTTTTAAAAGTCCAGAATTGAGCTTTTCCGGTCTTTGCTCAGACTGCTTGTTGTTGCTTTGATCTTAATGCCACCTGGGCCCAGAGGGCACTTTTTCACTTGAAAACAAAGTTGCCCAAAACAATATGACACAGTATTTCTAATGTTTTCCATTGTACAAAGCTTTAATAAATAAGACAAACAAGATTGTGCAGTGCTGTTTATGGAGCTTTATAAATGCTAAATATTATTTAATTACACCCAGAAATCATCCAATATTAAGCCAACTTCCCAGCATCTCACAACTTCACTAAGTGCACCCTATCCCTCTCTCTTCAACTCATCACTAGTGCAGGGGATAACTTGACCATTCCTCAGGAGTTGAATTAGAGGCCAAGGGCCCAATCCCGAAGGCCCTTAGCACCGGTGGTATGTGCGTACTGCCAATGAAAATGTTGTGATCGTGCTGTAAAGGGGCAGTGCGTTGGGGCAGTGCTCATTCAGCACCAGGCCCTAATGTGAGCGGGCGGGTGGCTGGCACTCCAGTGGCGCCGGCAGCCTGTAAGCCCGTTTGGGGCGGGGGGGATGTGGGGAGGAGCCGGCCACGAGGGGGTGGGCCCTGGCAGTGGCTTCCACTGCCGAATCTTATCCCCGCTGGTAGCTGGGGTAGCCCAATGTGGGGCTGCTCAGTTCAGCAAAATAGGCGGCAGCGAGCCAAGGAGCCCCATTGCAGGTGATGGGGCTTCTCCCATAGGAAGGGGATGAACGTCCCCTTCTTCCGGGGAGACTTCAGCAGCCGCAGTTAGGCAGTTCAGGATTGGGCTGCCCAATGAGTGGAAAGAGAGATTGAAATTAAGGGCCTTTCTTTTTCTGTGATTGTACATGTGTGTTTTTATTTTATGTGCATGTGTGTGTGATGTGCATAATTCACACACAATGGTCATAATTCTAGCGGCAGTTCTGTGGGCTTAGACCGTGGTGGAAGGAGCAGAGCAGAGGGGTAAATGAAGCAGCTAGATCAATGGTTCCTAAACTCCTATGAGGTAGTTCAGAACCATGTAAGTAGTGGTGGGGATGGGGCAAAGGCAGCAACACTATCCCCAGGATGGCACTGCTGCCCTGGGCGAAGGGGCTTTTTTTTTGCACTTAGCCCTCACAGCACTGGCCTCTGGGAATGTGCCCCAGGGACACCCCCACAGGGCTCCCCCAAGCCTCATGATGTGTGAAAAATGCTATCAAGACCCACTTCCGGTTTTGTGATTGCCAAATGGAAGTGGATTCATGATAGTATTTTTCACACATTGTGAGGCTTGGGGAGCCCTGCAGGGGTGTCCCCTGGGCTCCTCACTCCCCCCACCAGAGGCCAGCACTGCAAGGGGTAAATGTAAAAACTGCCTAGGGCAGCAGCATGATCCTGGGGGTTATGTTGCTGCCTTCCCCCTCTCCCCGCCTATTAAAAGAATATAGGCCAGTGCTTCCCACCACTGCAGTAGCTCAGCTGTTTGAAGGGCAGTTAGCAGCTATTGGATTTTTGTATAGCCTCAGGGTTTGAGCCAATTAGTTAGCTGATCTTTCTTTCACCCATGGAGGCACTGTGGGACCAATCAGAAATCAGGTCATAACCCACCAAGTGGGTCCTAATGCACAGTTTGAGAAACACTGAGCTAGATAATAATTCCCCAGGCACATAAACTCACATTCTCCATTGTATACCGCCCTACCTACCACAGAGTACTGGGGAACTATCCCATGGTAATTCCTTCCATTATGTTAAGCAAACAAAACAACATAATGTGACCCAGGGGATAGTTACAGTCTGCCTCATGCTACATCCTCAACAGTGATGGCACCCAGGTTGACCGCAACCCAGAACACATCATTTTTTGTGAATGTTATCAAGCTGTGAGCCAAACCAGAGGTTGAGGGATGGGCAGGTAGTCCGGTGGGTTGAGTGAAAGTGCAAGAAGTGGATCCACCATGGCTGAGAAAAAAAAGAAACTGTTGGCATATGGAGCAGGGCAGGGGATGAACAGAATTGCATGACAGCATGGGAGGGTTTTGGCCCCTTTGGCCTGCAGGAGAGGATAGTAGGCTTGCTACTCTAGGAGAGAAAGAGATATTGTTCTCTCATGGTGAGCCCTTCCCTCACTGGCTTGTTTTGAGAGGAGCAGAGCATCTGGGCTACTAGAATCCCATCTTGGATAGGAATAGGATTGAACCAGGTTTGAACAGGATCCCCCAGATTTCAATCCCCCAGAATAGGATTGAAAATGCACCCTGCTGCAGTAAAAGCAATGAGACAGCTTAGTCCAAAATGGAACCCCTGTTGAATCACAGAAACTATATGTTGTTCTTTTTGGAGGTCTTCATAGAACCAGGTAGACTAGTTGTTTCATAATCAAAACCTGCTACTTGATTCTGTCCTTTTAAATGCCATAAAAAGTTCATATCACTGAAATTAGGAAGTTAACTGCTTGTGGGCGCAATCCTAAACTGCGTTAGGCCAGCATAAACGAAGCCAGCAAAGTTTGGCCAGCACAAGGGACACCATAAAATATGCTTGGACCACTCTCGGCATCAGAGAGGCCAACAAACAGATGTGAGCCATCCTCCCTGACTCCAAGAATAGTCCAAACATGCTTTATGGTGGCCCTTGTGCTGGCCAGACTTTGCTGGCTTATTTTATGCTGGCCTAACTCCAGTTTAGGATTGCGCTCTGTGTAACATTTGTTGAATCCATAGGCTGGCTTCACCCAAGTTTTGCATGTTAGGCAAATTTGCAAACTTGAGATGCATATGTTAAAAACAATTGCCTTGTCTTCTTCTATATATATAAAAGAGAACGTGTGTTTGTGTGTGTTCCACATAGGCTCCACAGCGCCTGGAGCGATTGACACCAAACTTGGCAAGCATATGCCTTGCGGTCTGGCGACAAACACTGTGGGGGTCAGACCCCCCCCTGGCGCCCCCGAGGGTGGGGGTGTGCAGGGGGTGCCACGTAAAAATGATCGAAAACGGCCAACATGGGTGTCGAATTCGTAGTTTCTGGTGTCGCTGAGACGAATACTGAAACTCCCGATGCTGTTTAAGTCCACATTCAGCCCCCATCAGCATGGGGGGGGGTGAGAAGAGGTAAACAATAAAATGTCCAAAATGACTGACATTAGTGTCAAATCCATAGTTTTCCGGGTCGCAAAGCTGATGGGTGACAGTCCCGATGACATTTAAGCCCAAGTGTAGTCGAATAGAACAAATGGAACTCTGTAGAACCTTCTGGAAATTTTTAGAAATCATTATGCCCCAGTCTGGGACTCCAATCAAGTACTTGCCATGTTACCAGGCGTAGTCACTGAATACAAGTCTATTGATACCGTAGTAGATACCTATGAGGTTGTCAATTTCCCATCAGACTTCCTAAACTCACTTGGTCCAGCAGCATTGCCACCACATTGTCTTTTACTTACAGTGGGATCTCCAATTATTTTACTACGGAACCTCGATCCGCCAAAACTTTGTAACAGCACAAGGCTGTGTGTCAAGAAGATGCTGGGTCATGTAATTGAAGCGACTATCTTAACAAAAAAGGGAGAGGGTGAAGCAGAGTCTATCCCACGGATAACACTCATTCTGACGGATCTCCCTTTTAACTTTAAGAGATTGCAATTTCCAGTGAGACTTGCATTCTCGATCATGATCAACAAGTCACAGGGGCAGTCTATTAAGTACTGTGGAGTAGATTTGAGATCGCCATGTTTCTCCCACGGACAACTTTATGTTGCTTGCTAAAGATAAGAAGATAAGATAAGAAATTTATTTGTCATTACACTCACAACTGGGTGCAACGAAATGAGGTGCTCTTCCCCACGGTAAAACTAGACTACACCAAAACTAAAATATGCACAGTCAACCATACAGCAAAAGGGTGGGTTCACCTAAGAATTTGTTTGTTCTTGCTCCTGAAGGTGAAACTAAAAATGTTGTTTATAATCAAGTGTTCTGTTAAATTAATATTATAGTGAATTTGTAAAAGATTTTACTTTATAATTTTTATACTGTACTTATACTTTTAATTACCTGTACATAAAATTACTTCAATATTACACTATAGATAGAATTCATTCCTTTTCCTGTCTAATAGAAGCTTGGGATACATAAATACCCGGGCAACGCCGGGTAAGGACAAACCAGTAGGGAATAAAGAATACTCAAATACAATCTGGCTTCTGCTCCCCAGGATCTCAAACTGTGGTCTCTCTTTTTCCAGCCTTGCTATCAAGGATCCTTTGACTAAATATTCCAGGACTGAACCCAGGGCTTCTAATGTAATGATGAAACAGCATGCTCTGCCATTTAGCTCTTGCCCTATCTTGAAGTACAGTAGGATAATTTATAGATGAGCCAGGAAAAAAAATATGGAAATTTGAATTAATGGCATAGTTCTCATGATAATTTAGAACAGATTTAGATCACAAACATTCATCGATTTGACCCATTTAGTATGTGTTGTATATTCATTCTGAAATGAGCCCCACAGCGTTTTGCATTGGAATTCAAAGCAGAGGTTGCCGAATTCAGCACAATGGATTAGGTGTGTGCTTCTGAGGAATAGTTCATTGATTTGCTAAGCACACGGGCAGCGCAATCCTGCACTTCCCGTCGTGCCGACACTACATCATAGCATCGGCGCAACGCCTCTAGTGCTGACATGGAAGCGCCGATCGGCAGCCCCGCATCGGCGCTAGAGCAACCTTGCTGCATCCGCACTGAGCCTTTCTTGCGCCGACCAAAGCCGGTCGGTGCGAGGGAGGTTCTGCACGGAAGTGGCGCAGGGACTGGTGGGAGGGAGGGAGGGGGGCGGGACTTGGGAGGTGGCCATATGGCCATTTCCTAAGCCCATTAGGATGGCCGCATGGCCCTAATTCGGGCCGCACGGTCTCCTTGGATCTGTACCCGCCCTTTAGCACATAATGGAGGCTGGAACCTCCGCTATAGTAAGGGAGCGAACGCTCCCTTGCTGTGGGGAGGTTCCAGCCTCCACCTACCCCATGCGGGATATGGCTCTGGCCAGCTGGCCGTGCTATTCCAGTGCTGGGTAGGATTGCACCTTGAATCTGTTGCAATTTATCATCTTTCATCTCAGAGCCTTACTCCTTTAGACTCTTACCCCTTTCCCCAAGATGGTCAATCATTTGTATTTTTTGTCTGGTGTCTGAAAATGATGAATGGGGAATTGGACGAATATATCTTGGCATGCTTTCCAGGGTTGGTAACATCTCCCATGAGTGGTGAGGGACTGCAGTTTGGAAATTTCTAATCAAGAGAGTCCATCTTGAGAAACCCGCTAGAGATGACTGACATAACATGAAAGGGGAACATGTTTTCAGTGCTATATCTCTTATCTCTTCTAGGAGCGGAAACTCTGTGCCCATCCCAGACTGGAGATTTACAAAGGTGATAAAATCTATTTTATATGCCCCCTTGCCCGGCAAGGGGACTTCTACGTGCCTGAAATGAAAGAGTTGGAGAAGAAAAGCAGAGCAGCAGCAATAGAGGCTGAAGATGCTAAGACAGATATTGCAGGTACCTATGACATGCCAAAGGAAATCTCTTTATTATAATTTGTTGAGAAAATAAGTCAGTTTTATAATGGTATGAGGAACAGTCGTATCAAGATAAACTAGTAGTACATCTAACCCGGCACCATCTATTTTGAGTAGAAACACTGCTCTAGGATCTTGGGCAGAAATATTTTGTAGCTCTTCTACCAGAGATCCTTTTAACCAGAGATTCTAGGAACTGAACTAACCTAGGAGCTTGCACAAGCTAAAGCCCCTTCCCATTTTTCAAATGTGATATATTATTAATTTAGTTAACATTAGAGGCAAGGCTAATTTAATCTAACATTTTAGTTGCGGTTATTAGACTAATAAAAATCATGCTTACAATATTCCTAAGCCAGTAATTGTTGGAAATAATGGATACTTGATCACACTTCTATCCCAGTTGCCCTTTGCTTTTGCTTCAAAAAAATTTCTAGCAAACCTTGACTCAAAAGAAGAAACTGGTGTGAGAATGTGTCCTAGGTGAAGGGAAGGGAAGGCCAGAGGAATACTTGCTTAATCATCAGACAGCAGTCATAATGGCATAACACTCAAGTTCACGTCCACATATTTTTGTACCCTTTAAACTTCTTCAGTGTAAGTTGAACTTTTGCAGCCATATCTGCTGGCTATGGTTCAGTTTCTATTTCGCATGCTTGTACGTGTGCATGCGTGCACACACACATATAGCTATTGATGGGGAAAATGCTCTTCTAATTGACAGCCCAATCCTGAGCTGCCTGGCTCCCTTAGGAGTAGCAGTAGCAAAATGGCTTGGCCCCAGCATGGGTGGTACCTACTCTCCAGGTACCATGAATGTGCTTTATGGCATGCTTACCACACCTACAGCCTGTGATACAAATGTACTGCCAGCGATAGGGCCCACAGAATGGGCCCACATTCCTGTCACTCAATGGCTTTTGACATCATAGGGCTATACTTTTCCCTCCTACAAACTGTGATCTTTGCTTTCTGCTCTTTTCCTTGATCTCTTCTCTGCAGAGACTATTCAGAGAAGACACATTTCTCTCTCACTCTGTTCATGGTTCAGAGCATTTATAGTAAGACAATAATTGAATATTTTACCTAATGACCCCTCTAGATATGCAAGCTATCTAACAAAGAAAATAGTTGCATTTAATGTCTATTGCATTTCTTGGATGTCGCATTTTACTTATTCTCATCTCGCAACTCTTTTGAACTCTTGTTTACTTGTCTTATTTGGAATTTTGAAGAACTTCAAATAGCATTTTGATAGAGACAGTTATCTGACAGCAGCAGTGAAAAGAGATGTGTGTATATAAAGGAAGTGATTGTAATCTTGGCAGGAGCATGAAATCAATGCTATCTGCGGCTCTTCTGATATTTCTGCTATAGTATCACAGACTGCTAGTTACAAGGATCTGCCCACATGCTCACATCTTGAGGGACAAAAATATGCGTAGCTTGTAACTGCTATTTATAAGTATTGTATCTGTTACATATGGCATAGAAATTTGCTCTCATCTAAACCACCATGAAGTTCCATTTATGTATTTTAGGCCGCAAATAATGCCATATCCAAACTGAGCGCAAACACATCACTTAAATGATTGCATTCTTCCCCCCCTTTTTTTTACCCCAACCTCCATTTCCCTCACTTTTTTGATTGCCTCCCTTCTGGCTATTTCTATACTTCAAGCCTCTTAGATAAAGGACCTGCCCTCTTGCTTTCTGGGAAGCACTGTGTACATCAATGCTACCATATAACTAACAGCCCAATCCTAAGCTGCGCTTGCACCAGAGGAGACGCCAGCCTTCCTGATAGGTTCTTCCGATCTGTGCCCACGAAATCATGGGCGCAGGTCCAAGGAAGCCGCGCAGCCCGAACAGGGGCTGTGAGGCCTGGGGATGAGGTCTTGGATGCGGCCTAACGGCCGCATCCCAAACCCACCCCCCTCCCCAGGCTGGCCCACCCCCCAGTTCTGCCCACCTCCTACTATACCAGAATCCCCCCTGTGCCAACTAAGTTCAGCTGGTGCAGGGGCAGCTTGGCATCTACGCTCCCAGGCCAGTGCTACTGCTAGCGTCAGCCTGGGAGCTCTAGCACCGATGGAATGACATTGCGTCAGCGCTATGTCAGGGCTAGGATTGCGCCCTAAGTAATAATAACACAGTAAAATATTTACATCTTTCACTCACTATACCCATGTTCATGTTTTAAATTATTGCAGCACTCAGTGGTACTTATTCCTGGGGCAAATGAACCCAGTCAGATAGCTACTGTACTAAGTGCCTTTGGCTAGATGTGCAAGAGTCATTTTGCTTGGGAGAAGGAGGAAGAGTGTGCTTCATGCGCTCAGGTTTTTACCTTTTTGTTGTTGCTGCTATTTACATAGAGAGCTTCAGTTGCGCTACCTGATGATTATTCAGTGGTTTATGTACATAAGTACTGACTTACCTACAGAGCAGGAAGTCAGTATTGAGGTCAGCACTGAAGAGTGTTGTCGGTAGGAATACCTGAGAATGGAAGACATTTGCTCTTGTAGCTACTTGCACATGCAGCAGCTGTTTAAGAGCAAGCTTGGTAACCTTTCTTATCTAATTTAGTCAAGAGCTATTGACACTTCACCTTTTCCTCTGAAGCCTCAATACAAATGGAGAAGCAGGAACAGGAAGAGAATCCCTTAGCAATCCTTCTTGGTTTACTCAAATAAGATTAGAACCGACGGAGCACATTAGACAGCATTATAATGCATTGCGCTGTTGCTACAAGTGTCAGCAAGAACATTTTGCTTAATTTTACTTTAAAAGCTACTCCAGTCACGGGACCATCAGTTCAGATTCCCATATGGCTTCCTTTCTCCAGAGAGCACTCTACTGTATTATGGTATGCCAGAAGTTTATATGAGAATTTGCAGGTGGGTCTTAGGCCGAATTTCACCATGTGAAATGAATTCCTCTTATCAGAGCAGTTCGTACTGAACTGGGGATAAATAACAAGCACTGTCTGATTGGCACTTCCACGACTGTCTGCTAGATAGCGCATCAAATTTGCTTCATGGTCTTAGTTTCTTAACTATTTTCAAAGAGTTTGCCTTTTTATCTGCTTCTTAAGAAAAAAGGAAACTTGCCTATCTATGGCATAGATAAATGTCAAATCTATACCCCAATGCAGTGGTTCCCAAACTGTGGGTCGGGATGCCCCAGAGGATCACAAGCCAATTTATAGTGGGTTACGAAATGTTTTTGATTTTTTTTTTTTAATACAACTTTGCAAGCACTCTTGACCAGTTTGAAGAAGAAAATTATTATCTGGAATGCGAACCTGTGGTATGAGGTAATCGTTATATCCTCAAATCAAAATGCCACGTTTTCCAACTTTCTCTAGAAATTGAGTGGTATAAATCATGGGTGAGCCCAGCTTCAGCCTTTTGTCTGGCCTGAAAATCCTTAACTGCACATCTTCTTCCCCAGTTCAGCCTTTGGGGTATCCTGGAATTGATTGTAAAGGTTTTGGGGAACAGTCCTTATATTAGGGAGTTTCCAGGGACTTCCATTTCTAGGGAGAGTCTCGCAAATGTCTATGCAATGTCTATACATAAAGTCTCTAGCAGCCTTGGAAGCACAGGACCCCAATTGTTTCTTCATAATTTATTATTTATAATAAATAAAACAATTCTTTCTACATCTTTCTTGTTTTGCTTAGTGGGTCACATCAGAGTGTCATTTTAAAAAGTGGGTTCATGTGCTAAAAAGTTTGAAAGCACTGCCCTTAATGGTACCTTCTTAGTATCAGAAGGCTATTGATAAGAAATAATTAGATCCTGCTGAACTTTTTTTGAATTTCCACCAGGTCTCAATTTCAACCAAGATCTAGAATCTCTTTTCGTTATAGAACCTCTTTTCAAGACTCAACCTATAGATATATAAATTATTTGACGTTTTTTAATCCTGCCCTTCCTATTTAGAAAGGTATGAGTGGCTCATGTTAGGTTCCAGTAGGAGGCTTCTATGTAGGCTTCCACTAATCAAGTGCACACGTCCTTATCTTTCACAGAACAATAAACAGTTGTCTCTGAGTCTCCATCATTTACAAACCTTACAGGATTTGTGCTGTTTAGCATATCAGCCATCTCCTGTCAACCCATCTTCTGTCATATGAAGTTAAAGGGATAAGCTTCCATATAAGAGAGTTTAACTTCAAGACAGCTTGAGCTCTAACATCTCTCATTTTAGAAATTTAGCATTGCTACCCACATCTGTCAGTCATGTTTCAGCCTTGTGAATATTTATTTATTTGTTTGGAGAGTTCTATACTACCTTTCCCTAGATAGCTACCTGGCTCTCAAGATGGTTTACAATAGAACAAGTTTTAAAAAATACATAATAATTTATATTATTATTATTATTATTAAACACCAATACTTAAGGTTCCATGACTACATATCCAGGTTCTATGAGTCTTTGTGGGTAATTCTTTTTGTTCTGATCACAATCTGAAACCAGAAGTTGCCTGTTACAACAGAATAGGAAATCCCTTGCAGGTTACAGCATAGCCTTTGCTGGATGTGCATTGGATTGGTCTTTTGCTCTTTCAGGGACTCCCAAGAACACCAATATATTCATTTTAAATTTATGTTCAACACCTTTGTTTCTTGCTAGCTATGAACGTTAGGAGGAAGCAGGGAAATTACTATAATATGGTTTGGCTGTTTTTAATTCTGCAGGTTTACAAGGGTAGTCGTTCAGGCTACAATCTCAAGCATATGAATGCTTATTTGGAATGGGTGGGAGAGGACATTTTTGTGAACATTCCATCCCTGCAAAATCAAGGCTCCTTTTCAACAATCCTTGTACCCATTTGCAAAAAGTGTGGAACTGCTTCCTTAACGATGCAGGAAGTGGAGGGAGGGAGGGAGGGAGGGAGGGAGGGAGGGAGAGAGAGAGAGAGAGAGAGAGAGAGAGAGAGAACACATGCCCTGAGCCAATATCGACTCCCTCACATTGAGGGTGCAATCCTAACTTGGAGTTAGGCCGGCACAGTTAGGCCAGCAAAGTTTGGCCGGCACTAGGGCCACTGTAAAGCATGTTTGGACCACTGTCAGTTAGGGAGGGTGGCACACGTCTGTATGCTGGCCTCTCTGACTCCGAGAGTGGTCCAGGAATACTTTACGGTGTCCTTTGTGCCGGCCTAACTCCAGGTTGGGATTGCGCTCTGAGATGCAGATTTTCACGTGCATCCTATTTGTTGAAAGAAATGAAGTGCATAGCATCTGCATCAAAATACAAATATGAACATAGGTGTCATTCCTCTGTACTGAATTCCTTTAAGTGGGATATTCATTTGTACGCTCATCTCAATGTGTGGGAGCATCTGCCCACATTTTCCACTCCTGCCCGATATCAGAAGAACAGGCACCAAACATCCATGGAAGATTAACATCATAAACATTTCCTGTTGTAAATCCAACAGATTTAGGTAAATCCAACCCAGTACAACGGTTGACTTTTTCTTTGACTAGGAGGCCCTCATGTCATACTTTAGAAATTACTTCCGTTTCAAGAATGTATTGTCATGTCAACTGATATTTGAGAAATACATACATAGATTTCTAGTGTAAATCTATGAGTACATAGATCTAATTTTGCTATTTTGGGAGTCCTGATTATAGTCTGTCAGTGTACTGTGTACTCTTTTGTGTGAGAGCAGTAAGAGAAAGTCAAGCTTAATTGTATCAAATGAGAGGAGAGGTTCATAAAGGCAAGAAACAGATAGTGTCTGTTTACACCCAATATACATCTGGCTTTGTGAGGCATGAATTTCTGGTCTGAGCATATGTGTTCTCACCTGCCTTGAAGATGGCAGGTCCTTGATCTCCTTATGTACGACATATTAGAACCACATATGCACAAGCATGCACACGTTGCACTAGGGGCACACTTTCAATCAATGATACTAGGACATGCTTTCAATCAAAAGTGACTCTTTTTTCCTAAAAACAACTGTGGGAGGGAACAGTCCCAGTGAAAACTAGGGTGGGCAAAGAGCAGGGAGTATCATTCTTTGCCCATGTTTTTATCCTGAAAGTTGCCCAGCTGAAGCAGGAATTTCACCTTGAAGCAGCATCTTTTAAAAAATACAATTTACCGGCCCGTGAGTGGGGTGGAAAGTACTGAGTCATCTGCTGGGAAGTGTAGAGTGGTATATTGCTACCATAATGGTAAATACTAGACAGGCATTGGTCCTGCGTGTTTTATAGCAAGGGTTCTTGTAGTATGAGTTGTGACCCCCGGGGTTGTGAGTAACTTGGAAGGGAATCACATAGCACTGAAGAACTAATTTCAATCCCTGGAGTCTCCAGGTAGGGCTGGGGAAGACTCCTGTCGTAAACCCCTTTGAGAGCTACTAAAGTGAATACTGAGCCAGAGCTCAACTACTCAGTACTGAGCTAATTGCCTTACTCTAGGGCAGTGTTCTTCAGCCTTGGGTTCAGGTCAGAGACCCTCAGTTGTGGGGTCGCTGCAACTTATGGGAATGAAAAAGGTTGAAGAACACTGGACTAGAGAACCACTAGGTCAATGGACGGAGGCTCATTCAGATACTAGGAGATTGTGCCCATATCCTGCTTAGGTCCTTAGAAATGGTGCTAAAATAGCTTTTACTAGTGCCAGTCCTCATGGTAATTTTTTGAGCTCTCTCTAATAAGAATATTTGGTTACAGTGAACGGTGCTGGGCGGGCATGATGCGGGCAGGTTAGGGTCCTGGGAGGGGGGCAAGATCGATGGCGGGTTCCCAGTCTCTTCATTCAGCCATGACTCTGAGAACGTGTCACTGCTCAATGGTGGAAATGTGACATCCACAACCATCTGGAAATAAAGTATAAGAGAATGCTCCTTCCCGTTTCCTCCTCCTGTACAATGAAAAATAAAACCTTGGAAAGGAATTCAATTAGAATGTTTTTGTTACCTCTAGTTTGATTTAAAAGCCATCTTAATAAAACTGCCCTAGTATAGCACCTTTCCTTGGAGGTTCCCGGAGCTCTTCACAAACAGCTATATTAAAAATTCCCAGGTCTATCTGAATTAATGATTTCATTTTACAAATTTCCCAGCAGAAGCGCCTGCCATTTCCCCTACTGACTTCTGATGCAGCTGATGCCATTCAAAAGCTAGCGACCTGTAGATGTGCCAGGAGATAGTTTGCATTTTTTTTAAGTTGAGCAGTGATCCTGTGACCTTGAAGGAAACACGACATCTGTCTAGCCATCTCATTTATCATACTTTCTTCCGGCCCATTCCTCTGAGATGCTAAGCGCTTTCTACTTCTACAGAAGAGAATGACTACTGACGGTTCTTGACAACTTTGTGCAGAGGGAATGCTCAGAGCGTAACTGAATTGGGTCCGGTATGCCTTCTTTATCCTGTCATTTATATTAGCACACAGAGGCTGCTGCTTCTCTGAAGGCGGGTGTCATTCACTGCGTGAGCGTGCAAATATGCACATGCGCACACACATGTGCATATTCTGGGCATGCTGGGAGGAACTAGGGGCAACTTGATACCTGTGCAATTTGGCACTGATCCCTTTTGCTGCTCATTAGTCATGAAGGTCACTAGGAAGAGAGGGTGGTTTTGGAAGGAGCCAGAATGCTTCTGGGGCTTCTGTCAATCACAATTAGCTTTGTTTTGCACTTAATTGTCACATAATGCACTGGCATCAGCCCTGGGTCCTGAGAGCATTCACTGTGTCAATGCTCTCAGCAGGCCTGTCTCCTGTGTGCTGGTATGAAGATGAATGGAAGGTCATCACAAAGTTAGGGAGAGAACTGGAGTGACAAGCGACAGTCTCCCTGTGATACTTTCTGCAAAGAAGCTTATATCATTTCAGTGATACAAATAAATATCAGAGTTCTGCCTGGTATCTGTACTTGCTGTCACTGAGAAGAAGGCAGCTATGCCTACTCATCTTGAGCGGGCTCATTTCCAGCATTACATAGGAGGAGACAGTTCTAGAAGAAAGGCAATAAGGAAGTGCCTGTGCTGGAATAGCACTTTTTTGGCAGCATACCTACGTTCTGTCAGTCTAGTTCTGTGTCTCCGTGCAGCTCTGCTAATCTGCTGGGAACTTTTTTCTTGAAAGACCTTCTGGAATCCTCCTTTGAGCTTTTCCCAAGCCAAAAGGTGGCAGTGCTCTAGATTGTCTGGCGGTTTTATGATGATACTACATTGAAGCTCCCCACATGCTTGCTTGTCGTACTGGGTTTTGAACTCTGGTCCTCAGTAATGAGAGTTTAGCACTCGAAACCTCTGCGCGAATGCAAACGTACCTCCTTCGCTTTTTTCCCTGTTCTTTCCCCACTGAGTTTCTTTAACTTTCTGTCCGGCTTGTCACTTGTTGCCGGCGGGATCTGTGTTGGCCTTGGCTGTGTCATGACAACCCCTTCGGAGGAGGCCTGCAGCTGCGCTGCTTGCGGGGGATGGCCCAGGGGCCAGGCATGGCGTTCCTTTCCCAATTTGCGCACACTATCATTGCCGGCTGCTGACACTCTGGGTCTCTCGCCCCCCTGCTGCTGTGCCTATCCCTGCCCATCTCCTGGTGACTTTTGTGTGGGGTTTGAAAAGCTGTGATTAACTGCACTTTGCCTGTTATTACATTGATCTATTATTTAGTGAGAGAGGAGATGAATATTTGATAGAGCTCAGAGCCTGGCTGGGGAAAGAAGGCCAGAACACTGAAGGGAAGAAATATGGATTAAGTACTTCTGCCACAGCAGGAGTCTGCCGGAGCTGGGCAGCGCCCCCTCCTCTCTCGCTCTTCTCCAGGAACCATTTGGGTCAGCGACAGAGCCCAGAACTCTGCTTTGCTTCACTTGTGCTCTCCCAGTTGAGCGCAAGGCTTTCTGAACGTCCAGCGTAGCCTCTGACGGTGCAGTCCTAAGGTCCTCTTCTGCCGACACAGAGCTGGAAAGGCCTGTGGCAGTCCACCAGCACTATAGCCGAAGGAAAGGCTGCTGGCAAGGATGAGTAGTCCACTGAGTGGCATAGGGGTGGGGGGGGGCAGAATGGAGGTGGGAGGTTGTTTCTGGGTGGCAGAGGTAGAACGGTGTGGGACAGGCCCAGTAGGAGGACGGAATCAGCCGAGGAAGCCTATGTCGTATCTTAACCCCCTTCCTGGGCCGGGCAGTCTTACATGGAGGTGCCTGTATTTGCGCCAACAATTTAGCTGGTGCAGATCTGAGTAGCCCCATTGGGCAGGCTGGGTCTACCTGTGGGAAGGAGAGAAATATCCCCTTACCTTCCATAGACCTCTAACCAGCTCCACGCAGCCCCACTACGCCAGTGCAGGTTAGGATTGAGCTGCCCATTACATACCTTGCTTGCCAGTTTGATACCCTTACCGTACAAAAGGAAAGTACTAATGAGATTTTTGGGCCTGAGGTATCCCCAGTACTCTAAAGTAGTCTCAAAGAGCAAGAAAAAATGATGTCCCTTGCCCTTTGTTTTGACAGCGTTTAACTTTCAGGCCATCAACTTTTCTTATTCCATAACCTATGAGAAAGGCAGACCCTGAGACTTCCTGTTCTCTGTCCCTTTTTTGTGTACTGTTTTAAATGAGTTTGAGCACTTCTGATGTCATTTCAGGGCTTAGCGTGCCTTCCCCTCGCTAGGGGCAAGGCACGTGCAGAGGCGGGCCGGGCCGGGAGTGCGCCCCATGGCAAGGCGACGAAACCGCGCCCCCGACACGTCTCCCCGCCCCCGAGCGTCTCCCCGCCATGCCTCCCTGCGCCCAGAAGAGCTCCATTTCGGAGTGTTCCAGGCACGAGGGAGGGCAGGCGGGCCAAAAGGCGCCCGGACTCCACGCAATGGCGCCCCCCTGCTGCCCGGCGCCCATGCGGCTTGCCATCTGTGCACCCCCCCTGGATCCGTGACTGGGCATGTGTTGCGCCTGCCACGCGTGACTTCATGACACCCTGCATCATGACCTAATGCACAGGATTCAAAATTGCCCGGGCCACGGCAGTGAACACACCAGGCGCTCCCATCCATTTCTCGGGTTGGGAAGTGGACAGGAGTACCTGGGGATACTTGGACAATTTTGTCTGGGCTGCGGCAAACGTCTGTGCCAGGCACTCTCGCCTGCTCCCTGAGCAGGGAGGCGGACAGGGGCGCCTGGAACCATTGCCGTGGCTCAGATGGAATTGTCCAGGCCATGGGAGTGTACGCGCCAGGGGCTCCCATCTGTTTCCTGACTCGACTTGTGCCCAGGGTGACGGTCCCTTTGCCCCCCCCCCCCAATGCAATGCTCCAGAATAAGGCGTTGTAAGGACAAAAAGTTGTAAGAAGACTTAGAAGAAGCATGGCACTTCCATGCTGTGCTGTGCTGTGCTTTACAATATGACATTTTTGCACTGACAAAACTGGGGACAGTAGTATCCTCCACGGATCTCCCTATGGACTCCAAATCTGTACCAATGTTATATGGCATATGCAGCAGTTTAATCCAAAACTAATTGCTGATATTCTCAACAATCCTTCGAGATAACTCATCATTTCCATTTTACACATTAGAAAAATTCTAAATGGGAATCCCTGACTGAAGATATTTTTGAACACTGGGTTCCTAGGTCTGCATCCAACACTGTGTCCCTTGGAGCACTCGGTATCTGTAAGATGATTTGGGAAAGCAAATTCAGTGCTGGCCGAAGATGCTCTATTTAAATTAATTGAGGGCCAGACTATGCATTCTAATGGAGATAGTGTGCATGACTAGATCTCTGTTTAAAGTCTTTGCAAATAGCAGTCAGAGGTAGGAAGTGGGAGGACATCCTGATTGAGACCATGGGGTAAGGGGCTTCAAGCCTTTCCCAACATATTTTTCCCCAATTAACTTCCCCCCCCCACACACACTGCTGTTTACCCTATGTATAAAAACATATACCGTATTTCCCCAAGTATAAGGCGCACCAAAGTATAAGACGCACCTTAATTTTGGGGCCAGAAATTTGAAAAAATACATTTTTGGGGCCGACTGCTCTTTAAGGCAAGCGGGAGCACAGAGAACGCTGCGTTCTCCATGCTCCTGATTGCCTTAAGAGCCGCCGGCCTCCCGCCGGCTCTTAAGGCAAGCGGGAGCACAGAGAATGTCAGCTTTTGGCTCTTTAAGGCAAGCAGGAACATGGAGAACACAGCGCTGCCCAGCACACCCCTTGAATAAGACGCACCCAATTTTTAGCCCCCGGTTTTTTGGGAAAAAGGTGCATCTTATACTTGGGGAAATACGGTAAGTACATCCTGTATGCCTGTATGTTTGTACTAATGACTGTAGGAAGGAATTTCACCAGGATGGCCCCATGAGGAGAAATATGTTAATACCCCTCCTTCTGTGATACAGTACTGATCTCCCACTATAGCTGTGGTTTGCAGAAATGTTGAAGAGATGGGGACGCATTCATGCATCTCTATCATCCCTTGTAGCTTGGCTTTGAGAGTAACACTTTCTTCGTGTTGCCTAGGAGACCTCCCAGCCATGATATGTATAAGATACCTGTGTTGTGTGCATTTGAATTAAACTCAGCTTCCATAGACTGTTTATTTTTCTGTCTGTCAGTTAAGTCCCCAAGCGTCGGAGCTCTTTGTTGTGTGCTGTAGATGAATGAGCACCAGAAACTGAACTATGGACATCCACAGCCCACTCAAGCCACAGTACTTTGATCTTATTTCATTTCACCTTTTGTATTTCAGTGAAGTACATCCATTTAAGTCAAGGCCCTTTCAACTACTGGTATGTCGACTGTGTTTTAAGTTGCTTGAAGAGAGAAAGAGGTGGCTTTCAGTAGAGATTCCACATCAGTTTGGTATTTTCTGTGGTAACGCAGCCAAGCCTCTCCAGTGTATTAAATACACAATAAACAAGTAAAGTGTTCATGAGAACATTGGATCAGATCAGATCAAGGACCCAACTAGCCCAGCATCCTGTTTCCAGCAAGGCACAGCCAGAAGCCCAGAAACATGCCTTGAAGGTTGCAGTCCATCTCCGTTGTTGTTTCCTTAGCATCTGATATTGTGACATACTGTTCTGAACATGGTGGTTCCATTTATAAATGTGTCTAATCCCTTTAAAAAGATTGAAGTCAGTAGCATTGGATGATGTCACAGCAAATTCCATTAGATCATTATGGATTTTGTAAAGTACCTAGGACACAATCCTACTGTAAGGCACCTCTAGCACTGGCAGTAAGCCATTACCGTAGGCCCTGGGATGACACCATGGCAACACTGTCCCTGCGTGGCCTGGAGAGTGCTCTGCAAGCCGGTGAGTGGCGAGTCCGCCAGTCGGCGGCATTGTGAGCTTTCCAGGTGGGGCGGGAAGGCATTCTGGGGCAGGGGGAGGGACTGGGGTGGGGCTGGAGGCAACTCTCATCACTGATCCTGACCTCGGCGTAGGGCCCCATGGCCTTACATGGAGAGCCTCGCCTCTGTGCCGGCTAAATAGCCATCACAGAGGTGGTAGACCACTCACCTGCCCTGTACCCTCACTGCGTGCCCTTCCCCCACTGAACCTCCTGCAGCCACCTGGCTACCACTGTGCTCCCAGGCAGTTGGGCAGCTTAGGACTGGGCTGCCAATTTTGTCTGCCCTCGTTGTACTGCCATTTTATTGGGAGACCCCAAGTTCTTACATTATAGGTTGTTTCTGGTGAGTAAGATAGGATTACAGCCTAAATCTTACTGAACACAATGGGCTTACTTCTGAGTAACATAAATAACCCCATTTTCAAGCTAGTTATGGGGAAGGAAAGGAAAAGCATCCATCCGCTCTCTCCATGCTACTTTATAATTGTCAGATTTTGTCCTGATTTTGTAGATCTAATTGCAGAACAGGTAGATGAGGGTCAAAAGGCCAGAGGCCAGCAGATGTAGACAAGACATGCTGTGGTCAAATGCTCAGCCGGGTAGATGGAATTGCAAAAAAAAGGTCCAGATACAGAAGGCTTAGACCCAGTCTACAGATTATGCAAAGTAAAGTGGTAAGTTGAGGTTGTAGAATTCTGGACTGTTCTACTTCAGATTGCAGGTATAAGATAATAGAGGCGTTGGGCACCTTTTTATTGGGGGGTGGGGTGTAAGGTGCCGTAAAATTGATCAAGTGAATAAATAAATATGTTAGAATGTTTTGCTATGCAAGAAAACATTACTGCATGTAGTAAATGAGCACATTGGAAGAACAGTTTAGCACTCACCTCCCCCTAATTTGGCGCTTTACGACATATACAATGTTTTTTGCATGGGGGAGGATTCAAAACATGATTAAATGTGACAGAGCGGTAACAACTGCTTGGCTGAAAGAAAACCGGAATGTATTTACTGTCATCCTCAATGCAGAATAAAATGATGAGGCTGCTGGGGATTTCTGAACAATTGAATTTTCTTAACAGTGTTAAATCAAAGTTGTAGAACCTACAACCATGGTTAAATTTTGCTATTTAACTTGAAAGGCTCTTCCTCATTTTTCTTTACCTTCAATACCGTCTTATTTTGGTTTCATCGCAGCCTTGTATACAAAATCAATTATGTTAAGAGAGATTGTTATACAGAAGGAGGGTGTCTCTGCTTTACTTCTAAGCATGGGAATTAAATTTAGATGCTGATTTCATTCTACACGGAAATGGAAGTTCAAATCAGAACTTAAAACTGTCTGTTAAGAAGAGTATTCAGTGTATTGCGTAACAGGCCCTGGCCACATTCAGCCATAACAGGCCCTGGTGCTTCAGTCCCTTCATTGGTCTCACGGCTTGGAGCATCACTTTTCTCTTTCCATTGGGGGAGGCTGCAGTGGAACTGTGACAAATGACAGAGCAAGGGCATGCCACTGTGGAAGCCACCACAGATGGCTGCTTGCTGGGCTCCGCATTGGTCTCGGGCACTTCACTCATCTCTTGGCTCAGCCATGCAGCCATTGCAGACATCAGCACCGTATTGTCCCACTCTCACGGCCTGGCGCTTCTCCAGGAAGGCTGCTTTCCCCAAGCCTGTGGGGGCTCCGGGCCTGATCATTGGGCATCCGGCAGCTCTAGGCCACAGGCCAGCAAGTGCTCCCCCAGAAACTGCTGCTGAAAAACAAAAGGGTTCTTGATAAGAATTTGGCCGACAGTGGCAATGGTCGGAGTACCTGGCATTCACCAAGACAGAGCAGACCTTGACTGCCATTTGCTGTTGCAAAAGAGAGAGATGGTGAGGCAACACAGTTTACAGCATAGTGCTCAGTTTTTGAGAAGAAGGAGTAGAGACGTGAGCCATACATGCAGCATCAATATGTCATGGTATGGGATTCCTTCCCTTCCCTTGCTTATCTGTGTAGGCTGCATCACCCTTGGCTACCTTTGTATTGCCCTTGGGATGGCGAGTTAGAGGTTTCACTTGGGTGCTGCTTATGTGTGGAGTTCTCTTGGGGTTGTCCCTGCAGTGAGCACTGAGAAGACAAGTGTTAAAGTATCTTGCCATAGGTGTTGTGAGTGCAGCAAGTTGTTTGTACAAAGTGCTCCTTTTGAATGTAAATTGTCCTTTCACCATAGATCCCCCCACCATAGTTCCTATGTGTGATTATACACTGAATAGGCATGTCATGAGGCCAGAAAGGTGTGACTCCACAATGCCTATCACCTGAGTTCCTAGTTTCCCTGTCAGGTACTTTAGTATTAGGGTTAGTGTACTGTAATTGGTTAGAAAGTGTAGTCTGTATCTTATGGTTTGGTGGAGGAATGTGGATGGGATGGGAGATTGGGATTTTGTGGTGTTTTCCTTTCCCCATTGTTTAATTTGGCTTTTAAAATTCCTGTGCATAGTAAAATTCCTGAGGTTAGTGTTTTGCTGATGTCTGGGGTGTGTTCATTATCTGGTGGGGACTTGGTATATGGCTTATGTTCCTCCCACATCTCCATCCTGTTTGGTGGTTTGCCCAGCTATAGTTGAAGCAGCATCAGAGGTAAGTGATTGGCATTGTGCCAGTGTTGTGGAACAACTGTCAGAGAAATTGAGGCAACAATGGTAGGACTGTTATGCTGATGTACTGTAGCTGTCACTGCACTGACATCCAAGGGCTAGCACCATATCCAGTGGTGGCATCTAAATGATTTAAGAACAGGAACTCACTTTTGATTGGCACGTGTCAGGACCCGCCCACCGGAAGTGACGTCATAAGCCGGAGGCTGGCGGAGCCCAGGTCTACCCGCGGCTGGTTCCTAGCCAGCAACAACATCAGCAATGAGTGGGCGGAGCCAGCCGGTTCTGTACAGCACCTGGCACCTACAGAATAGAAAGTGAAGAATTCCCCCCCCACCCCAGTTGCAGCTCCAATAGCAATGGGGACAGTTTCCCAAAGAAGCCTCACACCCCAGAGCGCCAGTGAAACGCTCTGGACTGGAGAGACAGCAGCGAAAGCCTTTCCTTGGTCTTCACGGCTAGGCGGACTTATTCAAAATTGCCAGGGAAGTTGAAAACTGGCATGGGGGCAGCAGCCTCAAAGCTGAGGCTGGCTGAGCAGAATGAGGCAGGAACCTGTGGAAGGGGCTGAGGGGCGGCACCACTCTGGACAGCACCCTTGGGCGCTTCCCCACACCAAAGCCCGCTTACGCCTGGCACGTCAGGAGGGCAGCTTCAAAAAGTCCCAGCTCCCCTCTGTCCCCTCCGGGGGCCCCCCTCGATTCGCCACTGCACCCCCAGGACGCCCCTTCTCCCCAGTGGGCTGCAGACTCACCAGAGCGGCTGCTGACTCCACGTGTGTGGCTGGAGGGAGCGAGGAAGGGGGCTGTGCAGGACGGGACTTCCCCACTGCAGCCCTCTAGGAATCCGGAGTCGCTCCCTTTAACCCTCTGAGTGCCAGCCAACCAAGAAGAAAAGCTCTTTGCAGAGGAATTGGGAGGGGGGGGGAAGCGCTGCGGAGTGAAGTGGGCGGAGTCAGCCCTAATTTTAACAAGTGGAACTGAGTTTCCCCGCATTCCCCCTGCATGACATCACTGACCATATCCTATTCTGCTCAGATTGGCATTTCAGAAGGATAAGATTGCAACCAAAGGGTGTCATCTCTAAAATAGGATGGTAAGTCTTCTGCAGAAAATGACCCAGGTTCAGATTCTTCTGATGAAGTGAGCCAGAGTCACACATCAGAGGTCTCACATCAATTAATATCAGCCAGTATTCCAACTACATTTGGAATAAATTATTCATGCGTTGCAATCGCTGAGATTAGAAATACAGACTATACCATCTGTTAATGACCCAGTGTTTGTCCCCTGACTCATTAACTCCAGTGGCATTTCCTGTGCTTCCTGAACTCTTGCAAGTAGGACTCTTGCAAGCAAAGGACTCTTGGAATAAGCCACTGCCTACTCGGTCCACACCCTGCCACTTGGAAAATATGTAGAGGTTCTGTTTAAAACTTTAGCTCCAAATTTTCTAGTTGTGATTTGTGAAGCAATCTCAAAGGAAAAAGCAGCTTTCCACACTGACTGATAAGAAATGCAGAAAATTGGATATACAGTATATGCGTGTAAATTTTACTCACCTGCTACTCTCTCACCCCGTATTGCCAATTATCAAGTGGGTATAGCGTGTTTTCAAGGTTTCTTGTGGGAAATTTTTCATGCCATTCCAGAGGACATTATTTCTAGTGGAAGCCTTCTGTCAGGAAGAACAACAAATCAACACAGCATGCCTTGTAGCAGACTGCCATTCCAAAGTTATGGCCACAGCCATTGTTCCTCATAGGCACGTGTGGCTGTTTCTCACTGCTTTCTGAGAAAGAAACAAAGTGTGGATTAAAGACCTTTGTTTTGATGAGTGTCCAGTGTTCAGTGTCCAGAGAGATGATGCTGTTTAGAAATACTTAAGAAAAATCTGGTTTTAAAATGTCCTGCATACTCCTTAGTAGTCATTCCCTCATTGCTGTAGACCACATGGTACAAAGCAATAGCATATGGTACAAGAAGGTACAAGAATAGCATATAGCACTTGCAGGTCTTCTCAATCCTCTGCTGTGCAGCAGCCTCAAAAGCAGTCCCAGAATTTTTCCTTTTGTCTGAGTATGATAAGCACAGAATCACTAAGCACCCCTTTAAGGACATGAGGACCTCCAAGTGGAGAATTTGACTTCCTCCCCTTCTCACCATGGCCACCCTCTAGGGCAGTGATTTTCAACCAGTGTGCCGTGGCACATTGATGTGTCGCGAATGGTCCACAGGTGAACAGCAAGAATTTGGGAGAGGGTCTTTTGTAAGTAGGGCCATTGAGGTATGTGAGCCCCTCCCCACCAGCATTATGGTGTGCCTTGTCAATTGCCCCAAAAATGATGGCATGCCTTGACAATTTTAATACCTTATCAGTGTGCCCTGAAATGAAAAAGGTTGAAAATCGCTGCTCTAGGGTAACAGACTGACTCCTCTTTAACATGTGGGGCCGGATCAGCTTGGATCCTTAGATTCTCACAATTGTGAGATTCGGGTGTGTGACAAGAGTTTCATACATTGAATAAGTATCTGCTCATGACAAGTGCTGTCAAGGTCAAGAGAGGGATTGCCAGCGACCGCACACTGATCTAGAGCGGGAGCATCTAGTGGTTAGCGTTCCCTTCTCGCTGTTTTCTCTCCTCTGCTTGGACAGACGAAATCTGGACTGCTTGGTAGACGAAATCTGGACTCCTCTGCTTGGTAGAGGAAATCCACTGCCCAGGGGTTAGGCTATCCAGAGGGGCTCCTTGGTGAGGATGGCCTCCCTCTATCCTAGACCAATATTGAATCTCACATGTCCCTGACAAGATCAGTCGCACAGCGGCACCAGCAGAGCGAGGAGACATGACAATCCACTGGACTTCTCATATCCTGGATGAGGCAGACTCAAAGTGAAATGTAAATGGTCCATTATTAAAAGCCTAATAAAAGGGAGACGACAAAATCAAATGAACAAGGAAAAAAGTATGGAGAATTGAATTTGGCAGGAAAAGTGTTTTATGCTGCAGTAATACTAATAGCCAGCAGATGGCACTGAAGCACTGCAGAATCTCATGCATGTGGTTTAATTCAGGGTTGCTGCCCACAAAGTTCAATTTACTTTATAATGCAATAGCACAGCGTAGACAAACCGCAGAACAACATAAAAGCTATAATTCTGATTAATAAACTGTTCCTTATCTGATGCTATCTGATCTTATCGGGGTGATGGAACTACCAAAGTCTTGTGTCCTGCAAGGAGCCTCTCCTGCCCAGAAACTCAAAGAGAATCAGGCTGGTGGAATAAGAAAGCATCGGCTTCCATTCCACTTGGGAATTTTATCATTCATCTGTAAGGATGGATATCATCCTGCGATTTGATCTCTGCATTTTCTCTCCTTGGGAGGGGTCTGATGGGAACATGAGCCAATCAGCTGGCTCATTCCCAGAAGGGAAAGAGAAAGCTCCCCTCTCCCTCCTGTCTAATAGTGTTTGCACAACAAAGGGAGGCTGCCTGCAATTTGCATCCTGGTTCTGAAGGACACAGACTGGACAGCTGAGTTTAAGTTTGCTCCCACATAAAGAAAAGACAAAAATGGGCAGAAATATTAAATACAGATATTTTATGACAAGTGTTATGAGCTTACTGGGGCCAAGGAAGCACACAGGCTTCAAAGGCAAGGCTTATGCTCAACTCCCATAAGGATCTCAATTTAAGGCTTCCTGCTGCCAAAGGTTCTGAGTCATGCTTTCAGTACAATCCTTAAACAGTCTTGGCTGCGATGCCATCCCTGTTTGCAACATTCTCTTGATTTGCATTTTTATATATGAACTAGCTTTTTGTGACCCGGCGTTGCCCGGGGGGGAGAAATTATCCCCAGCGTAAGGAATCAGTGTACCACGTGTGGTGCACATCGTCCCAGGCGTTCCAGAGTAATGGTGGAACATACACACAAATATAGAAACCTCCCTCAAAAGCATGACATAGTGAGATCCATATATAGACATATAGAACTCGTCCCTGAAATAAAACAGCATTGATGACCTGGAACCCAAAATGCACACTATCACTGTGAAATGAATGAGGAAACAGGGACACAATAAACTAAGAGAGCAATATGAAGGTCCCACTTACTGTCTGCAGGTCCTGTGGCAGGATAGCCCTGCTGTATGAGAAACAGGCAGAGGTGGCCAGTTAGCTCCCTGGAAATAGGTCCCTCTCAGATCCGACTGGGCGCTGGAACTCTCTGGATCATTTGCAACTCTTTGCAACTCTGGCTGTGCAAAGTACTTTCGGTTTTGCTTTCCCTGTGTATCACATAACCTGCAGAATCGCCTGTGACCACAGGGTGGCAGCAGACCTCTAGCCCAATGCAATCCCCTTGGTTCCTGATGATCTGGGTCCCCTCCCCGAGAAACGGGGGGCTGTAGGGGGGGTCTGACCCCCGCAGTGTTCTTTGCCAGGCTGCAAGGTACGTGTGTGCCAAGTTTCGTGGCGATTGGGCAAGGCGTGGCCGAGCTTATGCATAACATACATACACACATACATACACACACAGCCGCATACATACATACACACACAGTTGCATACCCACGTCCGTTTTTATATATATAGATTTATAATCTGGAATCATGCTACTTTGTTCTGTGATCTCCTTGGATGTCATAAGATCAGGAAAAAGCCAGAATTTGGTTGGACACCTCAAGGGATTCTTGAATTCCTAAGTGTTTAGTAGATGAGACTCTTTCCTTCACGTTAGTGTTGAGTCATGCCCTTGTAGAGCATTAGGAGGCACTTATACAGGTAAATAGTCAACAGAATGAGCAGAATATTCTCCAGTATAGATTTTTGGCGGAAGACAGGGACTTCTGTGGGGCCAAAAGGTCTCTGGAAAGACAAAAGGTGCAATGGGTCTTTATTCCATGTAAATATTTATTCCTATGACAAAGGCATCCTAAAATATTGTAAGCAACAAAAACTTTTTATCAGGGAAAACCGTCCATTACATTCACCACTGGGTTGCAGTGCAAAGCATTCGCTGACAGTTCAAAGACCATTTGATCACATACCAGTGTGGAAGTAACAATCTCTCTCCGTCCTAAAAATGTAATATTTCAAAACAATGGGGAGTTACGAAAGAGGCTTTAAATCTAATCATCTTTGTGGTGTTGTTTTTGAACTAGGCATCTTGTGCACTACAATAATTTCTCATTTTCTTTCTTGTTTCTTGCTTTTTAATCCTGCCCTTCCTCTAAGAAGCTCAGGGCAGGGTACACATTGCACAGAGTAGTTTAAGAGATCTTGAGTATGTACACTTGGTCTCTAGATTTACAGTACAGTGGAGAACCATGGAGATACTAGGTCTTCTGTTACTGTTGCTGTTAGTAGACCATTCCAAACTGGTTGGCTCACTCCTGTTCTTGGAGAGCATGAGGTAAAGTGCCTGAAGATGGGATGTTCACACTCATGATAATCTCCCTCAGTAACATTCTTTATTTATGCAACACTATTAAAATCTGAAACTGCTTACAAACAATTAGGAGACAAATGTACTCAGTTTTATTCCAACTGAGATTGAAAAAAGGAGAAATGGATGGGACTTCGTGCTTTAAGGGGGTGGGGTCATGGTATTCAGCGATCCCTGTGCCCTACACAGGGAATTGGGATCTGATCAATGTCCTTTGTACATGGGAAGATGCAATGACATTATCAAAATAAGTGCATCTGCTTTTTGTATAACTGTCTAAAGAAACTTTGCAGGATGCAGGTGGTTAGTAAGAATATTTGTGTTTTTCCCCCCAGGTTTGTTTCCACATCATTGTGAAGCAATAATCCAAATAACCACAGAATCTCAGTCTCCTAATCTTCAGCACAGTAAGAGTTTTCTTTATACCTAGGTAGCTCTGAATTAGCTAGTAGGTTCACAGTAGTAAGTAGTGCTTACCTGAGCCTATGAACTTTGTTTCCTTTCAGGGTTTCCTTTCCAGAGCAATCTATTTATAAATAAAGACTGGGCAACTCTACTGTGTCCTTTCTCCCTTTGGCGAACTCAGAGTGGCATACGATATCAACTAAAACACAATGTTAATCCGAAAGATTAAAAAAAAAAAGAGGCAATTAAAACAAGATCAATTAAGGGAACAAAAAAGTCATAAAAAGTCTATTGAAATAGTCAGCTACCCCAGGTGAAATACGGGCATTAAGGGAGGCAACTATACTGAACAAGGCAGGGAATTCCATGTTTTGGGGGCTGCCACTAAGAAGGCCAACCAAAGGCCAATCACTGTCAACCAAACCTTGGAAGGCAGAGAGACATAGAATAGGAGCTTCCTCCCTGGTCTTAATCATACAGAGGATTAATATCAAAGGAAGACATCATCATTATCATTAAACATCTAGCTTCTAATTCTGAGTCTAAATCCCTGAGATCTTGTGAGATTCCCATGTATTGGTGATATCAGTGACACTATCCAGTCAGTATTTGTGATAGTCATTGCAACTACATCCCAGACAGCATTTTAAGATGACATTTCTGTCACTTGCTGGGGAAAAGAATTATACATTCCCAGTGGCACTATGTTGCTATAAGTATTCCAGAGCCTTAGGAGAAATTTTACAAATTTCTTCATGAAAAACAGAATTTTCTTTTGCAAAAATCTTTATATTTCTCTAACCTCAAAGGAACCTTTTCAGTCATAAGGTTCATTCTTAAGTCATATCTCAAACTGACATCATAATTAACAATGATGTGTTTGTTATCCTGTGTGTTGCCGGACCTTGCTGTTAATTCTGAGATGCTTACTTTTTTTTAGCTCTTTAGTTGCATTGTTGTCAAGACAGAAATACTAAGAATTCAGAGGATTAAATTACATAGAACCTTGAGATCAGTACTTGAATACTGGGGAAAATGCTGAAATATGATACGGCAATAGGAGATATAGAACTCAGACACCACAATTTGTAAAGTGGTGGGTATGTGCACAGGAATTAAATAGGGAAAAGTTTCTGAAGTCTTGTTTCTCATTTCAATGAAGTATGCTAGAACAGTGAACAACTGTGAGTTAATGCAGCAAACAGCATCCTTCTAGCAGATTATCTGATTTTTTTGTCATGTATCTTTTTATGTGAATCTGCAGAAATAGCTGAATTCCTCAGCCAGATTTGCCTTTGTCTTCCCCCCCCCCCCAGCCACTTGATTGTTTACAGTGGAGTTCTTAATGAAATGAACGTTGCTGAATCTTGTGGCTAATCCAGGCGATCAGCTCACTGCATGTCTCCAGGCACTTTTGCTGCTGCTGCTGAGATGAAACTGTCCAGGGGCTTCTATACACCTTGCTTTGAAATGACTGTTTCAGCTCTCATCCTAGTCTCATCCTCTTAGTTTGCAGGTTGCAGTTTGGAGCTAGCAGGATCACAGATGGCACAGGAGTCACCACTCTTTATTAAAGACATTAGGGCCTCTACCCAAGTGCAAGCCCAGTTGAACAGCCACATTGCAGACATCCCCTTTGCTTCCACCTTTGCTTCCAGAAGATAGAATTTCACTTTCTTCATTATACTATATTGCTGTATTGGGAGTGGTGGTTCTTTGAGAATCCATGCAGCAAATTAGTAACAACCGGAGGGGGGGGGGGCTAAAGCCGCTTTCTGAGTTTTTCACTCAGTTTTAGGATGGATTTTTATTTTTCATTTGTGGATATGATTACTGGCGTGCGTAATATAGACCGTAGTCCTTTTCCACTTCAGTGATGGTCTCCTCAAAATGTTTTGATGCATGCACGTTTTTCTATGAACAGATGCGGCCTTGAAGATATGCCATATTACTGATAGCAATTTTAATACAGAGAAATAGAACATCTGGACTCTTTTGTGTAGATGCTGGTTTCTCCTGCACTAGGAGTAATAGGCATAGCACTTGGAAAAGCTCAACATGTTTGCATTTGAACATGCATAACATCGGACAGCATGATACATCCTTATGGACACGGAAAATTCGATGCCCTCTTTGGGCATCTGCTGTGGGTTAATTGAGATTTCTGCATGAGCGATGTGTTTTACAAAGCCTGAGCCCTTTTCTTGCCAGACTGTCTATTTGGCCTATTACATGAATCTCACAAGGTCTCAGACAATCTTTGACAGTGTGCTGATCATTGTCAAATATTGTTGTTCTTGATGTGCTTGTAAAACACTGTAGCCCCAGGAAGGAAGTGCTGTGCCTGCGCTCTCAGCTCTCTCTCGAGGGAATGTGGAGATGTACTGCCTACCTATGCTTAGGTGTCTGCGTTTCTGATCATTTATTCCCTCTCCAGGCTTGCTGTGGTTTTCATACCGGCACTTGTCTCAGTGAGCAGCAATTACCTGTGAGAATCTCATTTGGAGAGAGTACTCCTAGTTTCATGTGTCAGTTGTGCAAAAAGAAATATCTTTTTTTAAAAAAGAAAAAGAAAGCCAATGTCAGCATTTGGCTCATGACTGAGAGGCTAATAGTGCCATGTATGAAAAGGCAGAGACAAGGTAGGTCCCAAGACATCTCTGTACAGCTCTGCCAATCTCTGCGTCACTCTGGATCTGCATCCCTGAAACTGGTCTCTCTTGCCAGTGGTCCCTTTTCCAGGCCTTCAAGTATACATTGATACCTCAACCTTCATAACTTTCAGGGCCACAGCCATGTCCTTCTCAGGACATTCCTTGGGCTTAGCTTTAAAAAAATGCTATAATGCCTTAGCACAACTTGCGCATTAGCACAGGAGACTTGCAGTCACTGGAGCTACTTTGTTGTTTGAGGAATCATTGCTTCTGCTTGGTTGTTCTCAGGTTTGTGTGAAGAACAAGATAAGTAATAGTAGCCCCTAAACGCAAGTGTGCGCACACAATCTTTCAACCTTTCCATGCATATTATTCTGCCAGTCTAAACTACATGCCAATCCCACTTCAAACTTCAGCTCTCATTCATCCTTGAGTGCAGATCTACAGCTTCCCATACCAATACTCCAAAGACAGAATTGCTCTTTTTAAAAGTTCACACACACACACACACACACACACACAGAGAGAGAGAGAGAGAGAGAGAGAGAGAGAAAGAGAGAGAGAGAGAGAGAGAGAGAGAGAGCGCAATTAGGCTGGTCAATTGCATAGATTTTTCTGTAGATAAAGGGGGCTGCAATAGAAGCCATTTCCATACTACTTAAACCTAAGGATTTGTTTTTTGCTAGAGAGACCTAAATATCTAAACAGGGCTCAAGATTACCCAGACTAGCTCAGTAAGTATGGAAAGAGAAGAGTGCAACTGCAGATCTCACCATTGTGTACATTTGGAGCCTCCTGTCTTTGAAGCTCCTGGGAAGACAGGGATCATGTTCCTATGGCAACAGTTGCAGGGACTCTTCTTTATTTCTTCTTCAGGAGACTTGCAGCTTGCATATATGTCTTCAAAGCCTGGCGTAAGCCATTTGGCTCTCAGGATGCTGTGTGGGGTTGAATTTCTTGAAGCAATGTATAAACAGTGATGTTTGTGAGTCCATTGATTTTATTGATTCTTTTATTGACATGCACTTTCTCAGGGAGAGCAGATTATGTTTTATGGCTGTGGATGAGACTTCACAAGGGAACAGTTAGATAGAAGCGAGCTATAAAATGGTTTGTTTCTGAGTTGGGAACAGGTTTTTTTTCTTGTCACTGAGCATCATCAACCGTTTGGCTTAACTGGGAAAAGCAACAAAATGCTGGAGACATAAAATCACTGCTTCATGTTGCAGCAGGTGAGAACGCAGTCCTAACCGGGAATTAGGCCGGCACAGTTAGGCCAGCAAAGTTTGGCTAGCATAAGGGACACCATAAAGTCTGTTTGGATCACTCAGAATCAAAAAGGCCAGCACACAGACATGCGCCTTCCTCCCTGACTCCGAGAATGGTCCAAATGCGTTTTACACGGGCCCTTGTGCCAGCCAAACTTTGCTGGCCTAACTGTGCCGGCCTAACTCCAGGTTAGGATTGTGTCCTGAGTGAACATGAGATTTAAACCACATTGTGGAGGCTGATGGAGGCAGAGATAATTTTACGGTGAGCCCAATCCTAACCTGCTGTAGAACAGGCTGGCCAGCTGGCCTGTGCTGTATCCTCCATGGTGTAAGGGCACGTTACCTTGCCCTGGGAAAGCACCAGCTTGGGTCTGCACTTGCTATTTAGCAGGCTCAAGTCCGACAAGCCACAGCAGCCTGAATCGGGGCCACGCTGCCCGAGGACGGGGGTTTGGATGCAGCCTAACGCTGCATCCAGGCTCCTCCCCCCACCCTTGGCCACCCTGCCCGCAGGATTTCCAGATCCCTAGATCTTTTGTGCATAGATTAGAGTTGCTATTAGGCAGGCGCCAGACTCAAGGGAGTACTTAGGGATTTAGTATACAATCTTCAGGGTACACTTGAGTGTTGTCCAATTAAAAATATTGTTTTGATGCTACTGCGGGTTACATTGTGGTTGTCGCAACCCTTATCTTTGAGTGCCACCTCATGTCTTGCTGAGAAGTTGCCCAGCCTTGGATTAGAGCCAATATTTATTTTTTTAAAAAAACAGCTGGAGCAAAGTAAATTATCTTTGTTGACTCTGAAAAGAAAATTATGCAGTGTGTATACTTGGTTTGGCTTTTTGTGCATATTTGCTTCATCCTGGCTCCTGCAGCCTACTTCATAGTTACTCTTCTAGCTGAAGAATTCACGGTAAAAGATTCAGAGCTGAAATTCTAAGAATGATCATGGCCATGCAGAAAATGAGAAATGCTAGAGTTGCAGATGATAAAACACTTTCACATTCTTCTAAATATAATGCTGAAAAAAACCCATAAACAAAAATGTTGGAATAAATGGTTGAGCATCCAGGAGAATACAGTTGGTGAGAAAAATGGCTACCTTACAACTACAACTGGGACTCGAAGCACCCAGATCTTAGTGCTTGGATACTCGTTATACTCTGTGAGGCTTTGAAATGTGACTTTAACTGAGACAGACCAGTGATCTACCTAGCCCTGTGTTGCTTGCAATGCAACAACTGGCCATGATTCTTCAGAGGGTTGAGGACTTTCCCAGCCCTCCTCCCCAAGAACCTTTAACTGAAGATGCCATAGGTTGAAACCTCTTCCATCTGGACCAAAATTGCACCTTTTAAAGTTGTGGCACTTTTATATTTAGCAGGGGGAGAGCAATTGTCCCTATTCATCTCAGCATCAAGTCCCTTCCAGAGGCTGTTCCTAGTGCCTCCACTGTGTTTCTTTTTAGGTTGTGGTGGAAAGTGATGTGTGTATAAATGTTCTATATAAGAGCCACCACCAGCTGTGGACTCATCTCTCTATGTTAAGATGCCTTAAGATCCAACTTGGCATTGTAGAGGAGATTCATACTTAAAAAAAATTCTTCTGGAATTTTCTCCCTTGCCTGACCCCAAAATGAAGGTGCTTGATTCCAGCAGGAAGGCAGCAAAGACCCATTTCCAGCAGGGCTGTTGCAGTGCCTGCCGCCTGCCTGGTGCCTCGCAGGAGGGGCTGGGCACCAAGAGCGGCACAATCACCCAGCAAGCTTGCACTTAGAGGTCTGCTGTGAAAGGAGAGGGCACCTTCCCATCAAACCCGTAGTGTCCCCGTTGGACTTTAATTTGGGCCTGCAGACGAAAGAGCTTTAGGCACATGGTGTTCCCAAAATGCAAACTTTGCTGTTCCTCGTGCGTCACTCACAGTTGGGGACCGAAGTGCTGGAGGGGGCAGGCCTGAGTGCCGTCTTTGTGGAAGTGCAGGGACCTGGACCTAATGTCCAAAAAAGCATCTGAGGAACAAATGAAAGCACTCAATTCTCCAGGCTAGTAGTTCTTTGTTTTCGGATAGTGCAGAGGCTTTTATTGCAGAGTAGAGCAGAACAGAGCCAGAGGAGTTGCAAATAAAAGTCTCTCAGAAAGACTGGCCGCCTGCAAAAATTTAGATGGTCTCCTACATCAGTATGTTAAGGACTAGGGAGGTCCAGCAGCTGAAGATTTGGGGACAGATGGAATGAGTCAAGGTTGTGGTGCCCTGGCAGAGCTGCAAAATGTTTTGTAGCCATTCATATGATGTCAGTAACAGTCCTCCTGCTAAATGCAGTGAGCTCATTACAGTTACTTTTCCCAACACATGCTCAAAACAGTGGAAAAGTGGACTCGAGTGACCTACTCTGTCCCCTGTTCTTTCTGATCTATCCCGAACAAAGACTTCACTACTGGGTTTCCCTTTCCATATGAAATCTGGCAAGAGTCGCATACCATAAGGAACAGAAACAGAGTGTTCTTCCACCTTTTGCATAAGGTGAGAACTATTCTGAAGTTTTAGGGACTCTAGATTCTATATGCATATGATATTTGGTACGCTTTCACTTCCCTTTTGTAGCTGAAAGTGTGTGTAATGCAATGACATTATGACATAACTTGCATTCTGCAAGCGCAGAGCCATTCTTGGTTGCCGCTGGAAATTATCCTTCCCTGAATCCAGGGATTTCAGTCACAGCTGTGCTTTGGTTTGCTGTGTGCTGGCATGCCGACTGCTATTATGGAAAAAATTCCACACAGTGTTTGGTCCATTCAACATAACCTGTTTTGGACTATTTACTGGCAAATATGCTTTGGATTACAGGTTGACAAGTATTCAGCTGTTGTAGCACCCTGGATGATATCTCTCTCTCTCTCTCTCTCTCTCTCTCTCTCTCTCTCTCTCTCTCTCACACACACACACACACACACACACACACACACAGAGAGAGAGAGAGAGAGAGAGAGAGAGATTACCTGTTTAATTACATAATAAATGCTGTTGTAGGAACTTCTAGGAGAAGTCACTGCAAAATGTTACCATTCTCTATTATATCTTTGTACATGCTTTTAATCCATGAAGCCATTTGAGGAAGAAGCCATGGCATTAATTCTGTAAGAGGGTGAAATAGTAAGAGAAGGAGGGGAAAAAGAAAAAGATAAAAAGAACAACCTAGAAACATTTTGTCCAGTAGAGGGCACTCAGGATGCACTTTCCTCATGTTAGCATTTACAAGCCAAGATCTCTATGCCTGGGTTTAGTCAAAGCAGGTATGATCAGGCTGCTAGGTCTAAAGTATGTCCACCATTCTTTCCTGATAAGAGTTTTTTTTTAAAAAAAATAATCCTCAAATACCACTCATAGTCCAACAAATAATATTTTGACGGAGCAAAGATTATGTGTAGGATTGAATTGGATGTCAGGCCACACTTCTCACAATGCAGTTATGTATGTAGATAGTGCAAAGTGACTCCATGACTCCATGTCACAGAAAACATATTTTAACTGTGTTCTAATCTGTTTCCTCTAAAAATGCAATCTGTTAATCTGTCAATTAGTTAAGCCTAAATCAGACTGGTTTTGTTCCCCTTTGTTCCTGAACAGGGATTGAAAGTGTCTTCTCCTTTTTTGATCTGTCTTTGAAAGTTATCTGCAGGTTCCTATGTTTCCTAAAAAATTTCCTAAAAAGAATCTAGGTCAATACTTATGGTTTACTATTTGATTAGGCAATTTCCCTCGGACCTGGGTATATTAGTCCTATAGATATAAGTCATTGCCTGGAGAGAGTTTACTCCTATGAAGAGGAAATTCCATCTGGATGCCCACTGATTCCTACAAGGAGTACATTTCTGCCAACTTGGGAGGAAGCTTTTTACTCTCTAAAGTAGTCTAGTTAACTGTAGAGTCAGCAACCTTTAAGGCAGGAGGCCTAACTTCAATTTATGATGGGTTACAGAATTAGAACAGTCGATTAGAATGGTATTTTATTATTCTTTTCATCCAGTTAAAAATTAATTGTATTTCTTTTCCTGAACAGACCTTTCTTTTATTTAATGGATCTTGATTTGTTAGTTTTAAGGTATGCAGATCTGAGGAGCTTGTAAATATCTTGGCAGCCGTGCATCTAGGCTCAAGGCAGAGCTCCCTTGATTTTGCCATCTTAAATGTTTTGATGTGGGTGCTTACCACATAACTGTTTCTATAAAGGATAGAGGGCCTTCTAAACTATACCTATAGGTCAAATGGAAAGCACAAGGTTCTGAAATCAGTAGGAGTTCATCAAATAATCGGTGACAGCTTCATGAAAGAATCTGCTGAATCCTTATGTCTTTCTATTGGCTCCTTTCAGTCCCCCTCCTTAAACTTCTTTCCAAGTTCTTATACTGAAGACTGATGACTTTGCATACTGTTGAATGAGATGGATTGATATGCTTTTCCATTATTGATGGGAAAATTAAGTATTTTCAGAGCACCGCCGGGACGGAGATGTGTATTTGCTATTTAATTCTAAGTCCACCATCTTTCCTTCATATTTATTGTCTTTTCCCAATCTTAACTTTTTGTTCTTTTTTCTCTATGTTAAGGGGTCGACACCTTGAGTGAGACCAGCTCTGTCAGCCTGGAGGCCACACCTGACAGCAGAGAGACTTCAGTGGCTTCCTCTGTCCTGTCTCCCTTCGCATCTGGCCGCAGCCGAGATGAGGTAGACAATCGCAGCGAGCACAGCTACAGCGAATCAGGGGCCAGTGGGTCCTCCTTTGAGGAACTGGACTTGGAGGGCAATGGTGATGGCAATGGAGTGGCAGGTCTCTCGCCTGACCTTGCCTCTGCAGAGGACCAGGACATCCCCAAGGCCAAGTGGACCAAGGAGCCTATTGTCTTGGAGAAAGAAAAGGGGGAAGAATAAAGCCATCTCTTTTCTCGTGGTTCTTAGGGATTGAAAAGAGAAACTGATCATCTCTCTTGCTTTTTTTCTGTCCAGCCAAAAGATTTTGGTCACTGATCCATATTAAGATCTGTCCCACTCTTTGTCTGCAGATGAGCATTTCAGGGGCGAACAAGCCAGAGCAATTAAAGGAGGGGAATTATAGTTGTTTGCCACTCGGCTGAAGCCAAACTCAAGGATACGTGCTTGAACAGGAAGCTGGGAGTAGGGTGGAGTGAAGTGGTGGTGTATTTCACTCTGTGTGTGCGTGAGTGTGTGCCTCTGTATGAGAGAGAGAGAATGCTGGGAGCACTGTACATGGGCTGGTGGATGTGCTTGTGTGTAGACTGTCCCGTTGCATCTCTTCCTCATCTTCTTGCACTCTATTCAATTTAACCCCTAATCAGCCTGTTTTTCGGCAAGTCTCTCACTTTTGATTGGCACCACATTCATTGATTCCAAGGAGCAGGGTTATATTTGAAACGGAAAAACGCAGTGTAAGCCTATAATCCTTAAACTGATGTCTGAGCTTTCTAAATCAATAAGACAATTAACCGCTTCCTTTTAAAAAGGTCAGGGGTTATGAGCAGGGTTACTGTGATCTCAGTGTCTCATGTGTTGCTTCTGCTCCATTTCCTGGTCTTCATCACCTAGATGTACACTGCCCATTTTCACTGTCTCTTTCAGGTTGCATGATTATGGAATCAATCAAGTTCCTTGAGGGTGCAGTTGTTGCATCTGTTGGCATCTGCTGCTTACTCCTTCACTTAAAGTTCTTTGCCTTGTCTCAGATGGGGAAGGACCCATTTGAAGGAAACAGCCATTACTATGGCATTAATAATGTTCTCTTCCTCTTGTCTCAGCAAAGAGTCTCCTGACAATATATCAGCAAAAAGAGGCATTAGGGCATATAGTCCTCTCTCCCCAGTAAAGGACTTAGGGGTTTTGATGCAGTGGTAGTTTAGTTCACAAGTGGGAGATGCCTGGGGGCCCAATCCTGTCCAGCTTTCCAGGGCTGATACAGCTGTGCCAACTGGATGTGTTCTGCATCCTGTACTGGGGGGGGCCAGTCACGGAGGCCTCCTCAAGGTAAGGCAGCATTTGTTCTCTTACCTCAGGGCTGCATTGCGACTGCATCAATGTTGGAAGGTTGGATAGGATTAAGCCCTGTGTCAATGTTGTGATCTGCCAGAAGGTCTGCAGTGAAATCTCAGGCATAGTGGTATGTTGTAGTTCCTGGATGTTGTGAATTGGAGCTGAAGATTCAGCCAGCAAGGTACATTGCTATACTTAGATTATCCCTTTAGATTATATATATGTTTTGGAGGATGAAGTATTGAAAACATCTTATCCTCCCCCCCGCCCTTTAGGCTTGTTCCTGCTGCTTACAGTCTCCCTGTGGAGAACTTGGATCAATGACTCACTCTGTTTCTTAATGGACTAGGATCCATACTGTAGGCGAAGGAGTTTGACATTCAGTCCAGGCTTACCTTGTTTTTGAGCATTGACCCAGCCTGGAAGGAAGTCAGTGGGATGCAGTGTTAGAAGCTCCCTGCTTGGGTTTCCTGGTCCACAAAGCAACTTGGCTCCCTCCCCTAAGCAATCACAATTGATTAGTTACTTCCTTCTTTATATACTTGTTGCTGAGGTCTGTTAAGCCTCTATTTCTCTTGCCCCCATGGTTAAATCTATATTAATGTTTCTCAATCCTGATTTGCCATGACATCCAAATTGGTGACTCCAATTTAACTGCAGTGTCCCCGAAATCAATAGGATTGATGGAAGCAGACAGTATGTGGAGCATTGAATATATTCCTTCCCCGTTGTGCCTAGATTCAGTATGTGACATTGCCAGGCCACATTTCCAACTATTGTTGTACCTTTGTCATCTGCCTGGGGATTACTTTATCCACTGACACTGCACATCTCATGTTCTGTAATTTAGTGTAAGCCACTATTTGAATAAACATTATTCTAGCTGCCCCATTTTAGCACTCCATGGTGTAGGATATGTTCCATCCCTGAGCAGAACTTTCAGCCTGCCAGCATAGAGCAAGTGCATATTCCCAAAGCCTCATATGCATATCTATATGTTCTCTTGGGCATGCATGAATGTATGTGCACTTGTGATGTGTCTGTTTGTGACAGGCTTAGATTTTTATGCACTTGTGTCCACATTCTCACATTGTATGCTTGTCTGTCTGTATACATAATGCACCTCAGTGAGTACTAGGCTTGCTGTTAGAATGCAAGAAATGGAAGACAGGAGCAGCAGGAGGCATTTAGATAAAACTGTATTGTGCCTTTCCCCAGATTTCATTGACAGATACCAAAATACTATTCTCTTTCTGCTGTGCTACTTTGGGGCCGGGGAAAGGTAATGTTTCTGACAAGCATAGTAATAGCTGCTTATTTGTGAATTCTGGGGTAAAAAGGGCTGGAACAATCTGTGTCAAAGTCTTCTGGCTTATACCTGATGGCTTTGTTATATAACGTACTGTATGTGCCTCCCTTCCTATTGTGTATATGTTTTTGTGCGTGCATCTGCTTGTTTGCCCACTTGACTGGGTACACAAACATCAATGTGTGTATTGCTGTCTGTGGGCAGGCATATATACACATCCATGATTGTGTAATGCATCATTTCTTGTTTATATGCATACATGTATGTGTAAACATTATTTGCATGTACACTTTCCATTCTCTGTGTGCTCATCGGCATCCTTTCTACAGAGGCCCTGCATAGATGTGGCTCATATTGGCTTGGAAATAAGCTGAGCTGGCATGCAAGAAATAAACTGGGAAGTAGCTAGGCTTATTTATGAATTAAAACTAAATTCATTGTCTATCCCCGTCTAAACCCAGTCACTGGTCAGGCCAGCAGCTGCAGCAGCAGTACATGGGCCACAGGGAGAGGGGAAGAAGGATGAAGAGCCCCAGTGTTTCTTGGGAAATGTAGTTTTCCCAAGGGCTTACAACATTGTATTGTTTGGGTGATCAGGGGAGCCGGATAGGTGGGAAGAGAGAATATGTGGGTTCTCTCTGCTGGGAATTCTTCTCTGATGTGCTCTATTCATGTGAGGAATTCTACCCCATGCCAGCCTGTATATTTGATGACCTGAGATGTGTGTGGCAGTGACGTTTGTAGAGGGGGGAACATTCAGCCTCCTGAATGCCTGCGTAAAGCGACCCCTCCCCCTTGCCTTCAAAGCCATTTGCGGCTGTGAAACCAAAGGGGAGGAGATGCCCTCCACTTTGCTTTTGCAGCCGCAAATGACTCTGAAGGTGAGGGGGAGGAGCTGCTTTACACATGCATTCAAGGGCCTGAAAAACTTAGCATCCGCTCCCCGTCCCGAATGCCACTGGTGCGTGGTGAGTAGCTTTTATCAGACTCTGTATTTTGATAACAGAAATAGCAAACAGCCCTTACCCATCTTGAACATGTTGAGTGACAGTTGAGTGTTATTTTTTGTTCCTTTTTCACTCTTACTCCAGTCAGCTTAGAGAATAGCTTTGTCTCTTGAGCTAGCAGTAGGTAAGCAGCACAAACCAAGCTCCTTCAGGTACTTGAGACATATTTGACGACCATGGCAACCTCGAATTCTGACGAAAGCCACTGTACTGAATCCGTTCTCATGACTCCCCTGAAATGAGGAAGCAACGCTCACGAGACATTTGTAGACAGTGGCAACAACCCACAAGCGACTAATTCTGGAGATGAGGCCACTGCAAATTTAAGAGATGCCACCCAGACTCTCATACTTCCAGTGATATTCTCCTCTGTGTCAACATTTTTCATGAACTTGTGTAAAGAGGTAAATACTCCTCATTGTCTCTTTCCTCTGAACCTGTTTTCAAAGGAACACAGAATGCATCAACAGTCTCTTAGCCACCGTTTTGCAGGCAAATATTTTCAAAAATGATCCCCCAGTCATTAAAGTTCTGAACTGAGGCAGAGAAAACTTACAACACCAAAGTTGCCTCTGTCTCAGTTCAGAGCATGTCCTCATCTCCTGGATCATTCAACAGAGGGGTCTTCAGGATGTATAAGAGAGAAATCTGCCTACTAATTCTCTGTCTCAGATATTCTTCTCATTTCTTGCTGGGGACATAACTGGCGCCTGCTTGTGATAGGCAGCTGATTGGCAATCTGCTCTAAGATGCTCAACTTCCTGTCTGTCTGTCTGTCTGTCTGTCTCTCTCTCTCTCTCTCTCTCTCTCTCACACACACACACACACACACACACACACACACACACACACACACAC
>JAJKFI010000005.1:2351355-2366373 GCA_029204185.1 Lerista edwardsae | reverse complement strand
ACACACACACACACACACACACACACACACACACACACACACACACATGCTGTGATTGTGAAGGGGCTGGCTGATGAATGAATTACCATCCAACTGTGAGGATAACACACTGGAGCATCTTAAGAACATACAATGCTTCATCTCTTCCATTCTCTAACCACAACTGGCACAGTTTGCTGTGATGGCAACTTTAAATGCATTGTAGCCTGCAACTGGAATAAAAGGCAGTACTACACAAAATATACCTGTCTGGTTAGATAGAATAGCAGGTCTTTTATATTGTTGCATGGTGGGATGTTTGAGAGCTTGACCTCTTCTTGATCTCTTGGAATATATCCACTGATGGTTGCACCCCACCTTCATTATCATCATACCATGTCATTACTAAGATTTTCACCCATTTTTGAATGACCTGTGGGGCCTGATCAGATGTCCCATTGGGGATTACAAGAGTCTTCCATTAATTTCAATGAGGCTGAGATGTTGGGAGAGAACGGTCTGGAAGTACAGAAATTCTAACAATGAATTTATGGTACAACAAGATTTTTAGGCAACAGAAATCATTTTGCTCATTTACTCATTTATTCAGTTGTGCTGCTACACCCAAAGGAATTGTAGCAGTGAAGTGTGTGACTCCTCAGAACAATTGTTCTGCATATTTAATGGTGTGTCTCCCATTAATTTCTTCTCAGTTTCCCTTCCTTGGAATATTTTCAGCTATAAAAGTCTGGACAAAACCAACCTTAACAAGAAGAGGAATGTAGAGCCCCCCACCCTTCCACGGTAGTAGGTATGCACCTAAATGGGGTCCCCATCCATCACAGTAAACTCACGTTCCAGCCCCCCATAGGGTTTCAGCTGTTATCTCCTACCCCTTTCTATCATCATTGTCAAGGTTATATGCAAGCACGATTTCCTAAGTGCAGAAGAATCAGACCCTGCAGTGTCTAGGGTTGCAAATCCAAATTGAAAAGCCTATAGTCTAATTTTTTTAGAGGACTAATCGGCAACTCTTGAATCTTAGCAGCTCCAAACCTGGTGTTGCTTTCCATGCTTCTGTATTTGATTGTTCTGTGCACATCACTCGCGTTCCAAACTTCTGCATACTGGTGCTTCTAGGCACAAAGTATGGATTCTGCAGTCCTCATGTCCCTGTTATTTTAACTGAAACAGTTTGAAGCTTGTAGAGTCCACTTGCACTCAAAATTTGTTGGCCATATTATGTAAAACGACCATAAGCAAAATTTATTTGGGTTTGGTGTGGGGGAAGTAGAGTTTATAACCATAAATTCAATCATTTGCATACACAAGAGGTTGCTTATACAACCAGTGTGCATGAGTGCGTGTGTGTGTGTGTGTGTGTGTGGTGGTGGTATGCAACAGGAGGTACTAGGTTTGGATCTAAAGCCCCCAGATTTGCATTGCCTGATCAACCTGCACTGAAGAGCAAAAAGAAATGACAACTTAATGCTTATTAGTTGTTAAGATAGTAGCAAAGCTGTTAGAAAGTTTGCTTTTAAGTTTGGTCCTGAAGTGTTCTGTTTTGTATTTAATCATTATTTTGATATAATGTATAAGGCTTAACAGTGATCTATGTACCAGACTGGTTTAGACTTAGGTGTTGGGAATGGGGAAAAAATTCCTTGTTGAAATTAAAAATGGCAAACAAAAAGCAAGCCCCTGTCCTCGGCACTCTGTGAACACCTCAGACCAGCAAAACAATCACAGTGTGATACAAGATGAAAGTGAAACATGTCTCACAAGAAACACCTGAACCACTTGGCTAGTTTCTATGCTTTGTACAAACCATACACATTGGAAAATGCATTGTGATGCTTGATATAAAGATTTACCTTTTAGTAGTTTTCAGGGAGGGTGGGGTATGATTTTTGGTATTTCACGATTTATGCCATTGAATGCTTTTATTCTCCTGCACATAATGAAACTGCTTTATACTGAATCAGATCATCAATTCACCTTGCCCAATATACTGTACTCCTCAATCTTAGTGGTTTTCCAAGAAAGCAAAAGTCTTTCCTAGCCTTGCAGCCTAAGATCATTTAATGGGAATGGCAGCTATTTAACCCTGAGATCTTTGTGTGCTACTGCTGAGTGGTGGCACTTCCCCTTCTGCAAGAGATTCTTGTAGCACATTCATTTAATGGATGCCTCATTCTAACCATACTAACTGTAGCTTCTGATGGAAAAAAAAAGAGAGACGTGCTAAGACTTTAAGCTTCTGCACACTAAGTTTTATTGACAAAAGTGGGGTTTCAACATACATGGGATCAAACTGCATATACCTAAAGTAAGTAGATGGACAAGAGATCTACAAAAATAGCAGCATCTCTTGCTTCTGTGTGCTGGGAATTTTTTTTTTTTTGCATAATTTCAGAATGGGCATTGTTGGGCTGAAGGGATAGTTTCATCCCGGCATGATTGCAAGGAAGATGGGAACAAATGAAATTTGCCTGTGCATTCGAAGCAATTCTTAGGAATATTCCATTTATGACTTCCCAGTTCTTGAAGAAAGCCAGGAAGTAGCATTTGCAGAAATGGTGTAAAAATCCTGTCTTTTGAAAGTACTTCCAATGTGTTAAACTTACCACATACAAAAACCCTTTGTACGTGATATGGAGAACTGAGAGAACTATATAGCATTATTTCGTTGGAACAGTGGCATATAGCATATAATTTGAACTAGGTTTTACAATTGGAGGAAGATGAAAGCTACCCTGCGATTTCAGGACTAAAATAACTGCAGCATTATTTAACATACAGTCCTTTACTGCAATATTTCATTGTAGGATTTATCAAAGGTTCTTATGACTCTGTGTACAGCGTAATCCCTCTCATAACTAAAAGCAAGTAAAATAGATCTCAGCCCTGGGAGATGTGTTACAGCTTCTCTCCCAACTTCCCTGATATAGGAGAGCTAGAGGACTGTACCTAAAATGCCTGACTGAGCAGGCGGATGAGCAAGTATTCAGCCATCTCAGAATAACATGGCACAGTTGAAGAAGCAGGATCCAAACTGCAAGATATCCCCCAATTGTGCAATAATCTGTAAATGGAAGAGTATCTTGCCAATGTCTGGATTTACAGTATTGAGGATTTGAAGGGTCAAGTTGGAAAGAGTGAGACACAGTGGGTGTGACCCAAACTAACGGAGCAATATATGAAGGGTGCACGCATATCTCTCTTTAACATAGATGTGAGCAGGTGCCTTATGTGGTCCTGGATTTTAAAATGGACCACTTTTTTCATGCATGCACTTTGCCCTTTTATATTTGATGTGTTTGCATGTGTTTAAAATTGTGTACTGAATTTGAATCAAATGAGAATCCCTCCACCCTCTGCTCTAAGGCAATTCTGCTTTACACCTCTAAAATCAATGTGGACATGCAAATGTATTAATGGTTCTACAGAACTATGTAACTGATCTGAAATCATCTGTGTGCCGCCGAAACTCTTAGGTGTTTAGCTTTAGATGTTATCTGGAGCAACATAGGTGCCGCTTCTGTGGTGCCCACACCACTCAGGAAATGTCTAAAGCATCTACCCATTTGGTTTGCATAACAAGCCATCATCGCTGTGGGCGTTACTGGCATGCTGTTTTGCAAGTGTAGAGAAACCACATGGGTGGAAGCATTACGCATTTCCATCGCCGAGTGGGAGCATCCACAGAGGAGACAACTTGCTGGAGAGGAATGCTGCAACCTACATATTTGCAGGAGACCGCTGATTACAAACAGTCTGAAATTGAACGCACCAGAGCTCATTTGGAACTGGAAACAGAAGGACTTAATGGAAATGGTTTCTGCTGAGAATGGGGTATCTGTTCCCTTCTTTTGTCCATACAAGTCACTGAAGGAATTATACTGTTCTTACCAGTACTGTGTATAGGACTTCGGCTGGAGATGGGCCATAGTTTTGTTTTGGGGCGGGGGGGGGGGAGGTTTAAAGAACTGGAAACATCAGTTCAATTCCTATCCCTTTGGGGGGGGGGGGTATCCCAGTGTTAGTCTCTGGTCCAAGAGCAGAGCACTTAAAGATGTACAAAATATATGGCAAAAGAGAAATGTAGGATGGATATACACACCATGAGCAACACTGCCTGCAACTCAAAAAACCACACTTTTCTCTTCAGCCTCTTGACATTTCAGCCTCGTTCCATTATAACTATTTTTGAATGGTTTGGAAGCCATGACTAGAGAAAGTCAGGGTCTAGAAACAGGCAGCAGCCAGGATAGTTTTAAAAGAAATAAGGGAAAGTAGACTGAGAAAAGAAGCCAATACTGGCTTATAAAAAACAATCAGCAAAGCGACACCATGTTTATATAAGGCGGAAGTCACTGGCATGCTCACCCTGCCTTTAACTAAGCTTAAAAAAAGAGGTGCTCTTCCCCATCAGCATGTTTGTTGCAGAGGTCCCATGCCAAAGTGTGTCCTGTTCAACCCTCTAGGAATGGCCTGGAATCTGTCAAAATCAGTATCTCCAGGTGACTCAGAAAGCCATCCTGGAAATTTCAACAGCGTCTTTTGGCTTACTGACATTATATAATGTCAGGGGAGGGGGATCTCCAGGAATGCCTTCAACTCTGTATTTACTAAACAATGGTGAAGGCTGATCACAAAGTAGGATGTGAAATCCTGGTTTGAATTTGCAAGCTGTAGCTTTCATTATTGATAACTATGTTACATAGGTGCCAATCAAATCATGTTTAAAACAGTTTTCTCAGCTCTGTGCTGATTTGACAACCAGATCTCAGTAGTGTCTCCCTATGAATTTCATCTGGGGGCAGAGCTTCGCTCAGCAAGCTAAACCATGATTTCAGGGTATATTTGGGGTTTTAATGCCGGTTAAAGCGTCCAACCAAAGTTAGCACTAACCACGGTTAGGTGCTGTGACTGCACCATGTTACAAAATGAAACCGACGATTCTACTGTTCATTTTGCTTGGTTACGATTTTCTAGCATCTGATATGCCAACAGGTGTGCTGCAGTACAACCAGAACTAAAGAACCTGTGTGAGTATTGGCTTAAGGGTAAGAAATAGAGTGTTACCAGCTCCCAGGTTTTTGCTTTACTTAGGGCACAATCCTAACCTGGAATTAGATCAGCAAAGTTAGGCCAGCAAAGTATGTTTGGACCACTCTCAGAGTCAGAGAGGCCAGCACAGAGATGTGCACCATCCTCCCTGACTCCAAGAGTGGTCTAACTGCGCCATTTTACGGTGGCCCTTGTGCCAGCCAAACTTTGCTGGCCTAACTGTGCCAGTCTTACCAGGTTAGGATTGCAACCTTAGGAGTCTTAAGGCCCAATCCTATTCAGATGCTGCACTGACATTGGCAGCTGTCATAGTCTAAGCCCATCTAGGCAATGCCACACTGGTGCACCCATGCTGGGGTAACAAGGGCCAGATGCCTGTCCTGTCCTTGCAAAACAACACGGGTGCAGACCTTCCCAGTAACAACTCCACATCCAAGGAAACACTGACCCAAGCTGTTATCCCTAGAGCAGCATCCTGATGGCAGCATGCCATCATCATGTCATTGGTGTGATATCCATGTAGCCACGGCTGTGAAGTGGGCACCTCATCTGTGTGACATCCATGTGTCATTGGTGTGCTGTTCAAGGAGCCAGTCGCTGCATCCAAGCAGCTCCGTATCTGACAGCCAGAGAAGCAGCAGCAGGGTGAACTGAGAAGGGGTGAGGGCAGAGGCAGGGCCCCTAGGTGGTCAATGCTGGGTGGACACCTCCCACCAGAAATGAGCAACAGCCACCATCTCCAGCCTTGAGGAGGCTACACTACACACCTTCAGAAGTAACAGTGTGGCGGCGGCAGCCAAGGGTCAGAAGACTAGAACTGCTAGGAGCCCCACACCCAGGATGGAAGTCCTCGCATCCCACTTACGCACACATGTCCAAGGAATATTTTGCGGAGTAGAGCTGTGGTAGAAAAGATGGCTCCCTTGGAAGACCGCAACTGTGTGAAAGAAGCACATAAGCATATCTATGGCAAAGAGTTTGAGTCGGTGTGCTGGAAGGACATGGGCAGGATCCACCAGCTGGAAGGAGCCCTTATGCCCAGGGAGGGCCTGGAACAATTCGCAAAGGGAGCCTTAACACCACTCGGGCAAAGCAGTGTGCTGGTGAGTCCCTGTACAACGGCACAGGTTGGGAACCAGGTGCGCTGGGTTTCTTAGCTACAGGACTTGCCCTCACTAACAAGGCAGGACTTGTCCTCACCTTCTGCATGACAGGCCAGGAAAAGCCATAGTAAGGCCCCAAAAAGAGGGGATGCAGGTCTAGAACGGACACCAGCGACTCCACAAAGCTGCTCTCTTACCACTCAGCCACAGCAAGAGATGGGCACGGAGCACCTCAGCTAGTATTTAGCAGCTTGCATTTATGCGGACAGGCCCACCTGGCTGGAAGGCTATAGCACCTCCTAGAGGGAGCACTGCAGGGGCCAGTCACTGGGCTGGCATGTGACACAGGGTGCCTACCTCAGCAGCCTGCCCAGCTAGCCACATTAACACACTCATGCCCCTTCGTGGCATCATTCCCACCTGCTGGCATGGCTGTGGGTATGCTGCCCATCCTGCCCACCTGCTAATGCCCATCATATACCATGGCAGCATGAACAGAAAGCTCCTCAGGAGTGTTCCCGCCACCCAGGAACCCAAGAAGTAACGAGGCTAGGATGCTGCGGACCCTGAGAGCAGAGGCCCCTTCCCCCCTCAGAGTCTCATCCAGAGGCCAGTTGAGATAAGAAACAGCTGGGTGGGGAGAAAGAATTCCTACCTGCTAACCAAGTCACAACAAATGTGATCCATTCAAGGTTTGGATTGAACAGTTTCAGGGATGCAGCCAAACCTGAAGGGAAGCACACCAGTGGGGTGGCCAACCATCTCCTCCCAGCAAGACTTATGTCCCTGCAAGGTATTCAACAGCTAGCCAAGTCATAGGTGCCAATGCGGTCTGGCTGTACCAGTTGGCTCACTGCCTTGGAGTATGCAAAGCCACAGGAGCCTGACATGACGGAGTAGGTCAGCAGCCTCCCCAAACAGCAGCTGGGGAGTATTTGTAGGAGTATTTAGAATACACTGTAGGAGTATTTGGCCAGCAGTTGCAATGGTTGGAGTCCTTGGCATTCCCCAAAAGGGCAGAAACACTCCCTGGTCTTGCAAACTGTCACAAAAGGCTGGTTAGGCAACACCATTGATAACAGAGACAAACTTGAGAACCCGGGAGGGTCAGAATGGGGGGGGGGTTAGAAACATTAGATTGAAATGCAGCAGCAGTACATGGCAGCATTGGATCCCCCTTTTGTGGGGTGCATTGTCCTTGGGGTGATGAGGTCAAGGTTCCAGTTGGACATTTGTGTGTAGAGACCTCCTGGGCAGAATAGCTGCACCAAGAATTCTAGAAGGCAAGTGATAAAATATCTTGCCGTGAATGTTTTGAGGGGCAAGAGGTTGTTGGTGCAAAATGCTCCCTTTGTGTACCAAGTACCCGTTGCCATGGTTCCTATCACCAAAGTTCCTATACCAAAGATCAGAGGGGTATGGCCCCGTGGCACACATCTCATCTAAATTGTCGTCGTCTTGGCAGGGGCATTAGTACTGAGGTTGATGTGCTGTAATTAGCTGCCAAATGTAGTCTGTATTTTATGCACCATGATAGGAAAGTTGGCATTGCATTTTTCTGGCATTGGGGCATGCCCATTGTGTGAAAGAGGTTTGGATATGGTATACATCAACATTCCCTTGTCCCTCTTACATCATCCCTCAATCTCCTCCCTGTTTTGGCCTCTCTGCCTTTAGAATTTCACCTGTGGTTCAGTTATGTCATGACACCCAAGTCATGTCTGCCCAGCGGTTTTCTGATGTTGTGCTGGTGCCCATGATGTGTCTTCAGCAGGTGAACTTCCACCCCAGCAGAGCTGTCTTTGTGCCAACATGTGTGTAGATGCACCGGCATACTCAAGGATGTACATGCTTGATGTAAAAATCTGACAAACTATGGCAGAAGATTTAGCCGAGAGGGTAATGCCTCTGTTTGCCCGAAGATAACAGCTGAAGATCTGAAGGTCGTGAGCTCGAGATTACCGGAAGTCTCTGAGAGCGACAGACCTTGCAAACTGCGGCTGATTAAAAGCTGAGTTCCAGCTGCCTCGTGGGAGGAGGAGTGTGCTGAAGTCAGCTGCGTCTCTGGTGGGAGCAGGGAAGCCTCTTATCAGCCAGCAGAAGACAGACGGGTGGCTAAGAAAGAAGGCTAAATCCAGAAAGAAAGATCTGTATGTGTGTAGTTCTTGAAAGATAGAACATTTCTGTAAATTGTAAAAACCTTCGGGTTTGTGAATAAAAGTCTGCCTATGTAAACCGCCTTGAGTTACAGTCATTAGAGAAATCTAGTGATCTTAAGAAAGGTGGTATATAAATACATTTATTATTATTATTATTATTATTATTATTATTATTATTATTTAAAAACTATGGCAGACTGCTTATGGTCTGCTACAAATTCTCGGGGGTGGGGGTGGAGGAAGCGCCTAAAAGATGACAAATGTCAGGAATTTCATTTTTTACACTTTTATGGTTTTAGGTTTCCTAGTTTAAAGTTAAGCCGAAGGAAAAAAAAAAGTTAAAATGTGTAAACCTAAGCTAAATAACGGTTGAAGAGTTCAATAAACAAATACTGTACAGCAATAAACCTAGCAATTGACATGTGACAGTTCACTGCAATGCAGAGTTTGCGTGGCTGAAACAGAAGCTCTTGCAGAGAAGCAGCTTTGATATTTCAACATTTTTGGGATGAGACATTTAAAATAGTTTGGTCCACTGCAGAGGTATCCCATGACTCAAAATGCTTATTATGTTTCAAATGCCATGAGAACTGGAGTTAAAATGTCAGTGATGCCCTTAAAAACGTTCAGGCAATGCAGCCTGCAGTAAATACACTGTGTGCTGCAGACCTGTATGAGAAACCAGCTTACTCGATCCTGTTTGTGGGGTGATGGTTATCAGGTATTGGGAAAGCTCTGAGTCCATTTTGTGCAAAGCTTTGAGTCCGTTTTCCCTGTACTGAACTGGGATCAGTGCTACATAAGTTGCATCTGATCTGGAGTTTGGGGTGAGTAGGAAGGGAGCTGAATTTGTTGATGTCACCCACAAACTCAGCATGATGACATCCCAGGTAGGCTGTGAAGAGCTTCAAAAAGAATAATAAGCATTTGAAGAGTGCTTTCTGAGTGTTCGAGGCACTTCAAGGTTTTATCTTGCTTTCCAACAACCCTGTTACAGTAAATAGCGATTGCCCTCATATTGCAGCGGGAAAACAGAGGCTGAGTGGCTTGCCTAAGGACATGGGCAGCCCAATCCGGAACTGCGCAGCACCCTCAGCCCCAGCAATGTCAAAAGGACAACCACTGGATCCTACAGTGCTAAGGCCACCACAGGGGTTTCCTCGGATCAAGGGAATGCTTGCTCCTTTACCCCAGGCAATGTTGCTATGGCGCCACTGCGTCTCCTTGGCTCTTGGCTCATGTTTGACCGGGCGCAGAGCCGAGGAGACCTGTGTCGGGCTGCCAGGCTTACAAGAGGGGTTAGGATCCAGTGGCCTTCACCCCCCTTGCATGCCCAACCCTTGCCTAGTTCCACCCCCTTCCTGGCTCCCCCCCCCATATATCACCTTACCACTAGCTGGTGCTGCTGGAGTGCCAGCCAGAGGCAGACCTAGAGGGGGATCACAGCATTAAGATTTGCAAGCAACCACTCCCCCTCCGCTTCAGAGCCATTCATAACCAACGTAGCCGCCATTTTGCTGTAGCCACTGGGAATGGGTCTGAAGAGGAGGTGGAGCCGCTGCTTGCAAAATGTAGTGCTGTGATTCCCTCTCTACGTATGCCTCTGGTGCTGGCTGGCCATCTCCTCCACGCTGTAACATAGCACCAACTGGCGCTTGTTCCAGCATGGGTCATAAACATGCTTTACAGCACATTTACACACTTGGAGCCAATGGTATGCTCATATCACTGGCATTAGAGCCCTGTAATGGGGCTCCTACTGCATTCATGGCAGAGGCAAAATTAAAACCAAGGGAAATCCTGATTTGCTCCTTAGAGCGCAATCTTAAACTGGAGTTAGGCCGACATAAGCTAAGCCAGCAAAGTTTGGCCAGCACAAGGGCCACCATAAAGCGTGTTTGGACTACTCTCAGAGTCAAGGAAGATGGCTGACGTCTGTGTTGTTGCCTCTCTGACTCCGAGAGTGGTCCAAACATATTTTAAGGTGGCCCTTGTGCTGGCCACACTTTGCTGGTTTAGCTTATGCCGGCCTAACTCAGTTTAGGATTGCGCCCTGGATCTCTTAATTACTACATCACACTACCTTTGCTCCAAATAGAGTGAATGGCCGACCAAATGGCACATGTAAGCAAACATGAAATCTAGAGACAAAAACGCCATGTATGTGCTGGCAGAATCTAAATTGACTGATTAAACTGACCAAGAAAAGGTCAATAGGGGAAAGTTTGTCACAGAATATTTTTAAGCCTATGTGCTGCAATATCAGCAGTCAAATTCAGTGTATGAAATCACAGGAAAAGTAATTGAAAAGAACGCCACAGGTATAATAATATAATTATCTAAATGGTGGTGCGATCACATTTGGACTACTGGCTACTGCTCACTCCGTCCTAAAAAGGATATTGTTGAACTGGAAAAGGAAAAGGCAATTTAAATTATCAAGGGAATGGAGCACTTTATAAGAAAAGGCTAAAAGTAAGAGCCTGATTTTTTTATTTTTTATTTTTGGTGGGGAGTCATGTTAGGCATTTATAAAACTATGCAATATGAAGGGGGTGAATTGAAAGAAAAATTTCTCCATCAAAACCTGGGGGCATCCAGTGAAACTAACTATCAGCTGAGGCCAGGGAAAGGGAAATCTCACATCATATGGTTTTTGTATCTCCTAATATCATGATAATCACTGGCATAGGCCATTTTTAAAAGGAAGAAACAAATTCCTGGACTTCTATCATTGCCTATAATTGCTAAATAGGCCCTCTGTGTATCACTGACCGCAAGATGTTGGTAAGAAACTATTAACTTCATGGCCTGCTTGTGAGCATCTGCTGGATGCTAAATGCTTGGCTTGATGAAGCTTTTGCTCCATAAAGACAATTCTTATCGTTGGTACATGATAAGTCCAAGTATAGGGCTTATGGAGGAGCCATTTGAATTGTCCCTTATTATATGCAAGGGGCTGTGCTCTGCGGGGCAGTTTCACCTCCGGTATCTGTGATTAAAAGTGATGTTGCATATGGTGAACTGCTTCCAAAAGAGAAACTAATGGCACTAAATTCTTTATTTCCTCAAAGAGTTCACAACTTTCTTAATGGGGAGAAGAAAACATCTTCCCTTTGGACATTCTGAATTGCTAAATGGAGCAAAATGAGGCATAGAAGGGGAAAGTTCTACAAAAGTTTCAGCCAGCAAAAGATGTTAAGAGCATGAGAGGCGAGACTGGCAGGGACATGAAAGGGCAGCATTTGAAACCAGGCAAGAAGGTATGGGAAGCGCTGGCAATGCTTCAAAGTGTGGCAGAATTAATGGGGACAGGAAACCGGCAAAAAGAGTTATTGCCGTCTGAAAAAAATATGCAGCTAAGGATATATTCAGCCAAGGCTAGTTTTTAAAAAGGGTTTGATCATAGGCTCTTTTTCTGCTATTAAATGGATGGATTTGTTACGTGCATTTGGGACATGATGATTTCTGCCATGGCATTTGGGGACATGATGTTATTTTAGGTATAGTCATTGGCTCGGATGACCTTTAAGATCTTTTCAAACCTACAATTTTGCCCTTAGCCACACTGCAGTGTACCCAGGGATGCCACCGAACACTGGCACCATTAGTCTCATAAAACCTAGTGATTTTAAGATAAGGCAGGATATAGCTCTATAAAGAAACAGTTCCAGAGAATGATGCTGCTGTATTTATTTGATTCATACCCCACTTTTCAAGCTTTAGGAGGATAAGCCATTCTGGAGAAGGGTGAGGCAGATGTGTAGACAGACAGATCTATAGAAGAAGGAAGGATTGAGGGCATCCAACTGCCACCCAGAGCTAGCACAGAGAGAAGAGCAGCTGCTCAATGGTTCACTTTGCCTCATCCAGTCAGAAGGCAGAAAAGCTGCACTCCAAGTGGCTTCAAGTACTGTTGTCCCAACCATTGCCTAGACTGCCTACCAAATATGATTAGCCGAAAACCTTCAGAAGTGCAGTTGGCTCTTCAACACATACAGGAGATCAGACCAACTGCTTGTGGAGCCCCCTGGTGAAGGGAATCCTGTTGGTGCCTCTGTGATTAAGCATGTGGCATAAGAAAGGCCTGTTTGGTATGCTGAAGATACCAGATTCAATCCCTGGCATATCAAGGCAAGGCTGGGAAAGACCCTTCCATCTGAAGTCTCATCTATCTGCTACCAGTCAGTGCAGTCAGTATTGCGCCTGATGGAAAATGGTCTGACTCAGTAGAAGGCAGCTTGATATATAAATGTTCTGGGCGCAATCCTAACCAACTTTCCAGCACTGACATAGCTGTGCCAATGGGCATGTGCTGCATCCTGCAGATGAGGGGGGGGGGCAGTCACGGAGTCCTCCTCATTGTAAAGAAATGTTTGTTCCCTTACCTCAGAGCTGCATTGCCCTTAACCTGGTGCTGGGAAATTGGTTCAGATTGTGTCCTCAGTTGTGTAATTGTGCAAAGGAGTTTCTACATTGATTTTCAATCTGTAGAGGAAATGGATGCTCCAAATAAAGCAAACTAAGATGCTTGCTTCTCCCTGTGATTGTTCACTTCTGTTGCTACAAAATCTCTAAGAACAAACAGCTAGAGCAGGACACCTTGAGAGTCACCAGGGAAAGCCGGCAATGCCCAGAACTGGATTCCCTTAAGGAAATGGATGTCACGATTCAAAATAGCCTTGGAATTGTTAGATGGGACTGAGAAGGTTGAGTCCTAGCATCTCAAGGTGACCATCGTCCCGGGCTTTGTTCCCTCTCGGTAATGAGGTGGGGGTGTCTATGGGGTTGCGAGTATGACTCTGCCCCAGGGAAATGTGAACATTCCATCAGAGAGTGTTATGGGCCTCTTGTGTTTGAAAAGGTCAGGATAAATCCTCAAATAACAATTGACATGTGATAATTTGGGAGTTTTTTGTGCTCTGACTGATAAAATATTAAAATCCTCCAGCCTGGATGGAAAAATATTTTTCTCCACATGTGTTTATCTTTGTTCCTAGTTATTACAAAACAACAACAAGAAGAGTGTGAAATATTGATGCGGTGCTGCCTCTATAGCGAGGGCTGCTACCTGACTGCGATGCCGAAAGGCACCTTGTCCTCTCACCTTGTTGGCTGGTGGAGAGCTTTGTCCCAGAACTGTCGCTGCCACCAAAGGGGGAAGGATGGAAGGAGGCCCATTCCTTGTGCCCATTTCTCAATGGCTAGCATCACCCAGAGGTGACTTGTCCCAGTCATTTTCATGTGATGAACCTTGTGGTGATGCTCCTGCTACCTGCCTTGTGGGATGGGGCACAAAGCACACTGCCTGTGTCCAGTGGTGTCATCTAAATGATTTAAGAACAGGTACTCACTTTTGATTGGCACGTGTCGGGACCCGCCCACCAGAAGTGACGTCATAAGCTGGAAGTGATATCGTGGCAGGAAGTGACATGAAACAAAGCCCTTTTTGAGGCCTCAGACAATTTTAAACTGACCCAACAGTTGCAACAGTATTCCACAGCACCCCCAGAACATGTTAAGGAGGCCTGGCATCATGTTAAAGTGACCCAGAGCAGCTCATTTTTCAGAGGCAAGGCAAGGCAAGGCTCCGCTCGCTGCCTGCCTGCCTGGCTCTGAGAACATGCAGGCAACTCAAACATGCAGGAAATTCAAACGTTGCAGGGGGTGGAGTCGACGAGTGGGTGGGCGAATGGGCGGGGCCAGCCGTAATCCTAGGAACCGGTACTCGCGTACCCCCGCGTACCCCCTGCATGACATCACTGCCTGTGTCCCTGTGCAGCCTCAGGTGCACCCTTCGAAGTGAATGAGCCTTGTAGAAAACAGTTAGCCATCCACAAAGGGATTGGGAAAAGACCAAAATGAGAGTGCCATTCCACACTATACCTCCTCTAGAATTATCCCAATTTCAGGGGGTCATGAAAGCCAGTTATGATGGGAATGAGCTGGAAAGCTAGGAAGCTTGGTCAACCGCGACCCCTTAGCCCTCTCTTGCCTTTTGTAGCATTCGCCCCAAGTGATGTATCAGGGAGCAAAAGGCAATTGTTTGGAGACTGATCAGAATGGGATTTGGCAGCAAGGGAGGGGGGAAACTGAAGCCTTTCTCCTGAACACATACTGTAGGTTACTGAGGTCAAGCCAGCACCATGCCATACACATAGGACTTGTTTAGTAGAGCGATGAGTCTCCATTCACCACAAACCTGTCTGCTGCATTTGCTCTCATGGGAATCAGATCTGGTATTCTAGAATATTAGTTTTCAGTATTATTGTAAACATCAATCAATCAGTTGGTATTTATACACCACTTTTCCACAAAAAGTTCACAAGGTTTACAGGCAAAAATAAAGTTAAATGGCTCCCTGTCTCCAAAGAGTTCACAATCTAAAATATGCAGAACACCACCAGCCACAGCCACTAGAAAGACACTGTGCTGGGGTGAACTGGGACAATTACTGTCCCCCTGCTAAATATAAGAGGAACTCCACTTAACAAAGCACCTCTTGCTCAGTTAGCAGGGGTTTGTCCAATTAGCAGGCAAACATCAGCATGGATAATATCAAATTTATCAAATATTAACATGGAAGGCAACTGCACATTGTCTGATCATGCATGATATAGTAGTGTGGTGTGTGTACATAGAAACTCATACCCTATCTATCTATCTATCTATCTATCTATCTATCTATCTATCTATCTATCTAT
>JAJKFI010000005.1:2271575-2351345 GCA_029204185.1 Lerista edwardsae | reverse complement strand
TATCTATCTATCTATCTATCTATCTATCTATCTATCTATCTATCTATTTATATACAGGTGTGCCCAGGTACCCACTGATTCAGTATCCACGGTTTCAGTTATCCACAGATACCATAAATACTACTAAAAATATAGGTGAACATTAAACAAATCTCCTTTTTTACCTTGTTGCAGCAAAACCACTGATGTTCGCCTATCTTTAAAAAGGCGTCCCCAGGATCTTCGGTTTCCAGTATCCACCGGGGGGAGCGGGGAGGTCTGGAACAGAACCCCAGTGGATACTGGGGCATGCATGTATTATAGTATTATTTTATTATAATAATAGTAATATTATAATTGGTATAATAATAATTAGTATTTATACAGTACTTTTAAATAGTAGTTCACAAAATGGTTTACATAATAAAATAAATCAGTAGATGGTTCCCTACCTGCAGAGGGCTCAAAATCTAAAAATAATAATAATAATAATACAGACGCCAGCAACAGCCACAGGAAAAGATGCCATGCTGGGCTGAAGAGGGACAGTTGCTCTCTCCCTGCAAAGGATAACACCAAAACACGACTGCCATGTATTTGGCCTGTAGGCAACACTGCTCTAGTGGGCAAATAGTGACCAGGGTTCTCTCTTTTCATTCAGTGCAATATTCAATAGTCAAGCAACATATGATGTAAGTGGAATACACTGTATCATATTTTATTAAAGTGGAGTGTAAGAGCCTCAGACTCACAGAGCGCAGGAGATTGCTGTGTTCATCAATATACACATACATTCTCTCTCTCTCTCTCTCTCCCTCTCCCTCCCTCCCAAATAATGGAGATCAGGTCCATTGCCTTGAGCCTGCAAACTCTTATCACACAGAGTGCCTTGCTGACCAGAGGGACAGCTTATGAATGTAAGCTGGAGACACAAACCCTGTCTGTGTGACAGGAGAGATGCCATATGTGCCTACAGGGGGGAAAGGATGAGGGAATGCTGAAACGATATGAGACAAGTGTGTGACAGGCGAGGGTCCCTGTCCACCAACTGCCTAGCCTCTTTCCTGCTCCTGTCTCTTGCTCACTCTTGGAGACTAATTTGGGAAGCAAATTAAGAGAATGGAGATTAGTCTGAGAGTCCCCAAAAGGGTCGTTTTTGGTAAACCATCACTTGGAAAAACAGCTCTGTGCCAAATGTACTTGTTTGATTTCGCTTGGCAGCTTTGTGACTTGCAAAGAGGGAGGAAGGCGCTGCAGCTCTGCTGTTTACATTCACTTTTCTTCTGTCCAATGCCCCCATCCCTCATCTCACAAGTGCAAGATGAAAGCTGGCAGATTCTAAAACGGCAGATTCTGAATCCCTAGAAACACCATCAATGCCATTAGGATCCAAGTGGATTTCTGTTCAACCTTCCCATGCAGTCAGATATTTTTCCCCACCCACCTATTCAATTCTGACACCAGCTATCTCTTCCCAGCCTGTCACATCAACAGTGAATTTAGCATCTCTGGGCTAACATGCCAACTTACATATCCTCTTGCTTGTCATCTCTCTCCTGTGGCCTCTGCTAGGTTTTCCCATTCATCAAAACTGACTTGCCCGCCACACCCTTGGCCTTGTCTTTTCCAATAGCCATTTGCCTTGTGCTTTCCGTCTTCACACCCCTACCCAATAGTCTCCTTGCTGGCTCCTCTGTAAATGCCAGTGATGGCTGTCATAACTATGCTGCAATAAATTGCTTCCTGCCCTATTTCTCTTGACATAAGGCTGACACAAGGCCATACATGATCTGGGACGAGGTAGAGGATGTTTAAATCTTATCCCTGAACATATCCCCAAAAGCTAGGGGTTCCTGAAGGTGCCATTTGTTTGTCCCCAAATCATCAAGGAGATTCTCAGTGGAGAAGTTAGCACTTGAAACTTTCAGCACTCTTTGCTTTGAAATCAAAGAGATAAACACCAGGTCAAGCTACCACATGACTGCTATTTTTCCTTGAAAATACATTCCAAATTCAATGAGAACACATTTCTTGTCATATATATCTTGGCCCTTTAAGCATCTGCATTTATTTTTTATTTATATTGACTATGATATTGACTGGCTAGCCCAGACTCTTGGGGCAGGTTAATATGTTAATTATTCTGGATCCTTTCTTATCCCCGGCCATTAAAATCTACTTTGAATAAAATTCTCGTAGACTGCTTTGAAAAAACAGGCTGATTTGGTGCTTTGGTGAGTTTCTTCAGGAGAAGGATTCCAAAATTATGCAGGAGGCACAAAGCACGCTGCTCTGCCTGCCTGTGTGGTCCTGAATTTATTCATACATGATATGAATACTGTATTCTCAGCTGATCTTAGAGGTTGTCTGCTGGAACACAGGGTTGCAGGCAGCCCTTTAGGTATGTTGTACCAGACCATGAAACATCACATTGTCAACATCAAAAAATAACATTTCATAAAAAATTGGTCCCTAGTGATTAAAAAATCCACATAACTTCGTTATTTTGTCACTTGTGCTTCTTCACCTTGTTTTAAGGTTTGTTATATTACAGTGCTGCACCGGTGATTGCAAAATGCTGCAACGTGGCAAGCAGATTTGGCTTTCTGCGAGCTCAGAAGAGATTGAGATTATTGTCTCCAAGGTAGGAGAAATTAAGGCATAGAGAATTGTCATGATTCAATCCAGTCGCAAGGAAAGAGAGAAACCCCATTGTAGTTTCTGTTACAGCTACTGTGATTCTTTATGCTTACGTAACTCTACCCTCCAGATTTAAGGCATGTCCAAACTCACACTAGTTTCCAATACATGAGCCTTTGGCACTGTACTTCTCTAAGGGCCCAATCCTGAAGCCAGCGGTATGCTCTAAAGCACGTTCACGGCACTGCCAAAGGCTCCAATGCTAGTGCTGGGCAGAGCCTTAGCACCAAAGAGTGTCTGCCGTAAGTGCTGCTGTGTGCTGGCAGAGAGGCTTTGGGGGTCAGGGAAGGGCCTGGGGAAGGTGGCGGGAAAGTTGGGGGGAAGTTGCACCGCGGCGGCTCGGGTGGTTGCTGGAGCACGTCGGTTTGACTCTGTTGAGCCGCTGCTTCGGCGACTACACTGGCTGCCGGTTCTGTTCCGGGCCCAATTCAAAGTGCTAGTTTTGACTTTTAAAGCCCTTTACGGCTCGGGTCCGGGGTATTTGAGGGACCGCCTTCTTCCATATAATCCAACCCGTACTCTTAGATCATCTGGGGGGGGCCCTCCTGACTGTGCCGCCACCAGGAGAAGTGAGAGGGGCGGCGGCCAGGAAGAGGGCCTTTTCGGTGGTGGCCCCCCAACTCTGGAACACCCTTCCCCTCGAATTGAGAACTGCTCCCTCTCTGTTTACATTTCGGCGGGGGCTGAAGACCTTTTTATTCCAAAAAGCTTTTAACTGTTGACAGGCTGGCTGGTTATTATAATCCACGGGGCTTGTTGTTTTTATATTGTTTTTAAATTTGTTTTTAATTGTGTTCTTAATTTTTGATTGTATTGTTTAATTCTGTTTTAATTGTTTTTAATTGTGAATTGTTATATTGTTTATATATAGGAGCAGCCCTGGGAAGGAAGCGGGACTGGTGGCTTCCCTTGCCACCACATCCTTAACCTCCACGACGGGCTGGTGGAGACTTTAGCCCCATTGTGGTGGTGGTGGGTTTCCCCAGGGAAAGGGGACAAATGTCTTCTTCTCCCAAGAAGTCTCCTGCAGCTACTGTGGCTCCCACAGGATGCAGCAGTGACCATTATGGTACTGCTGTTCCTCCGGGAGCCAGGCAGCTCAGGACTGAGCTGGTCGAGGGCCCAAATGGCAACGTGAAACTGCCCTTCCCAGGATTCCCTGAGGAAATCCAGAACAGTCATCCAATTTAAATGTTGGGTTGCACTATATTTTGTGGCCGTATCTGCATGCTGTATGTGGAACTCTACAAATATATGTTACTCTTCCAATAACCTGTATTTCCACTGGAGGAGGACAGAGCTCAGTGCTCCATCCCCAAGCGGACGTGCAGGTGCATGCGAGCACGGCTTGCAGGTCTGTATTTCACGAATTCTGAAGATAGCTGGATGCAGAAAGCGCTTTTTGTCCTCGGCTGTGTGGGTGGATTCAGAAGTCGGGATCCGAGCAGAGAATGCTGACAGGCAGCCTGCATTGTGCTCCAGCAGCAGCAGCAGCAGCAGCACACACTGGGTTTCCGTTTAATTTAATTTTACAGTGGATTAGTCACCACTAGAGTCAAAGGGGCAGCAATATTGCCTGTGCGTTATGCATGCTGGTGGGTCACATGAGTTCATGTCCCCAGCAAACCGACTGGGAATATAGAGTTCAGCAATGTTCATCCATTGCTGAGGTTAAGGCGAAAGGTCTCTGCAGAATTAGAGTCATGCAAAGGGGAGAGCATTAGTACCGCATAATGAGGCAGGAGCAAGGAAGGATGGGGAACAGAGAATACCACCAATTTCTGGTTAATGGCAACAGGCTTTCAAACGGGATATGTTGCTGTCGAAAGCATATGCTGCATATAAGCAAAGGTCTGGATCCAAGTGTCCTCTATCCCCCAACAGAGCCTGATGGCTGCCGGGAGCGTAAGGGGTTTCAAAGGCTGGTGCTCTGGTGTGAAGCCTCATATTGGAAACTGTTGAATGGCCTCAGAATGGGCCTTCTGCATCCAGTGGGGACCTCTTGGTCTGGCATAGGTGACAGATGTAGGACCAGCACAAGACCCCCTAGGCTTCAAGGTGGAAGGCCAAATGCAACCCATCGTATCCTGTGGTGCACCCAATGCCTCTGACAGGCTAGGCCACAACTACATCTGCAGCATAATTGCCACCAGTAGTGAAATCACTACTTGTCAGGAGGTATGTCACTTATGCCAGACATATGGGGCTTTAACCATGTTGGGACACTAAAGTGAGTTCTGGAGTCGTGGTATGGGTGGCTAAAAGGTGGACTAGAGAGTGTCTTGTAACATTGGCTATACCCCCCCTAGAAACAGCTATGGCTTCTGCACCTGAGAGTACCTGCTGTCTCCTTGGAAAGACTGTTGTTTTGTTTTCCTTTGAAGCAATTTCAGCAGAGCATCTCTCCAGAGCCACTCAAGCTAGGCCATTGAATTTGGAGTCATCTGAGTGGCTGAGAGAGGACAGAACCTTACCCACCTGCTTTATTCACTCTGCAGAAGATTGCATCCTCTGCCTGGGTGATGGAAAGGAAATGCCTTGCTACCAAAGCCCACATCTCCCACAATGCAACACTGAGGGTGCAGTCCCACCCAACTTTCCAGCACCGGGGTAAGGACAATGCAGCTCCAAGTTAAGGGAACAAACATTCCCTTGCCTTAAAGAGGCCTCTGTGACTACCATTTCATTGCAGAACGTAGCACATGCCCTATTGGCATAGCTATGCCAGTGCTGGAAAGTTGGTTAGGATTGAGCCCTAGAGTAGCACTGCAGGACTGAGCCTGTAAGGGAGTTGCAGCTAGAGTCTGTATGTGGTGGGTCAGGAGAACAAAGGCGGAAATCCACTGAAGCCCCTCCCACCTGCCCCCAAAGCACCACGTAGTCAGGATGGTGTTTCCAGGTCTGAGCCCTTAAGGACAGCTGTAGGCAGAGGTACACTTTGCAATTCATTTTGGCATTATGGGAAGCGTGATAAATTCCATTATCACGCAGGATTCTGTCTGTCTTTCTCAATGCTTGTTATATTTTCTGTTATTGCTGTTAATTTGTATGAAGAATAATTCGAGACTGCTGTTCACCCAGAAAAAGAGTTCACAAAACTATTTCCATCATAAAATAAATGAAATGGTTGTTCTGTCCCAGAAGGCTCACAATCTTCACCTTTAATTCTAATGAGATGTTTGCTTTGGGGCCATTATAATTTAGAAAGGTGATGCCAATCAATGACTCAAAAAGGGTTTACTCCTATCACATTAAGAGTTGCCTAAACTTTCAGGTTTCTATCCTGTTTCTGTTTGGGTTTCAGGGTTTCCCCAATTGAGTAATAGATTACCCCCTGTTGTTCACAACCCTCATGGTGCAATCCTAACCTGGAGTTAGGCTCACACAGTTAGGCCAAGCACATTTGGGCCACTCTTGGAGTTAGGGAAGATGGCACATGTCTGTGTACTGGCCTCTCTGACTCCGAGAGTGGTCCAAACATACTTCACGATGTCCCTTATGCCAGCCTAACTCCAGGTTAGCATTGCACTCACAGACAATGCTGAAAAGTTTCTAGTTTCCAGCACACATTTCCAATCACAATCAATTCTAGAGGGCCTAGTAGTTGTGCTAAGCATTCAGAGTATTTGGATTCAGCGAATCTTAATTTCTTGATTGCCAATAATCATTCTTCTTTGCTTGAAGATACAGAGCAAGATAATAGCAATTTAACCGCTTTAGGGACACAATGTATATTGACTAGTAAGACAAATCTTGCCAGGAAATAACCACTTTCATTTGACAAGCCCAGAAGGGGATGTTAATTAAGAATCCGACTTTACATTCTCCTTACAGCAAACTGGATTTTCCTATAGCATTTGACTGAGCTGGGTAAGCCCTCCCCCGCAAAAGGCTTTCATGGTGTTCAGGCTTGTGTGCAGGTACAACACTAGAAATGCCTCATTATGTGGCTAAGATACTGTACAACCATGGAGCAGCCTTGTAAGAATAGGACAAACACATTGGTGTTTTGGAACATAAGAAGGGTCCTGCTGGATCAGGCCAAGGGCCCATCTAGTCCAGGTTCCTGTATCTCACAGTGGCCCACCAGGTGCCTCAGGGAGCACATGAGACAGCAAGATGCTCACATCCCGTTGCCATTCCCTTGCACCTGGCATTCTGAAGTAGCCTACTATTAACGTAAGGAGGTTGCACAACCCATCATGGCCTATAGCCCACAGCGGTAGACGATAGGAAAGAACTGTACAGATGAATTGGTTTCAGCGCCTGGGCCCATGGATCTGTTTGAATCTGGAAGAAAATCCAGCCATGGGACCATATTGCTCAGTAACATTCTATCTTGACTGCAAGACTGTTGTGTTCTTGGCCGTGACTCTCACGGTGGATTTCCTCATTTATTCACCTCTTGACTGCACCTGGGTTCTCACTGTGCTGCTCAGTCTTGCTCAGGGCATCGTGAAAGGCTTCTGTCCAGTCTAAATCTGCTGGCTGTAGGAAGAGAAGTGGAAGGAGATGCTTTATAGTTGAATTCCCTGGGGGAAAATGTTCTTTCATCCCCGATTGTACTCCGGGGATTTGTTTGAATATTGGCTGTTTCCATGCAGTCACCCAGGGAGTGGGAGAAAGTGAAATGTAAAGAGGGAAGTCGAAAAGCAGGGAATAAACAACATTCCTTTGCCGTCATAGCAATCTTACAATGGAAAGCATTTTCCCAAGTGTGTATGTATACAAATAGTATAAACCTTCTTGGGTAGAAAGTGATAAATGCTTGTGAAATGCTGGCATGTAGGTGTTTCTGTGTTTTATATGTGTAGAGGGAGGCGGTATATATATTTCTGTGTATTCTGAGAACCCTCAGTGGAGGGTTCTATATTTGTGCCTGGGCAGGTATATGAATGTTTAGAAGAGGTACGTAAATATGCCCACCAGTATTATGTCAGTCCAATCCTATCTGCCAGCTTAAATTGATGGAAGCACCAGAATCCAGAATCCATCCCACAACATTGCATGCTTTTTGGTGAGCGTAACAGGGCCACCAGCCCAGCTAGGGCAGCCACACATGCTTGCCAGTGGGGAAGACACCATCCAACAGCACCTGGTCAATTGGGGGGGGCAAGCAGTGGGAGGTATGGAGTGTTCCTGGGTGGGAAGGGTGGATCTGGCAGCAGTGACCCATGAAGGATCTTATCCCCTCTTTGTAAAACTTCTGCACCTCTCCTCTCCTCGAACAAATGTCCCCCAAATAGGCAGCGTTTGTCCAAGAGACTCATTCCCAATTGAGCAGCCTACCAGAAGTACAAAATATTTTTAGTTACCTCCTGCAGGCTGTCCAATTGCTCCCCCCCCCCATCATAGGATGCAGCATGGGCTGGTGGCAGAGGATGGGATTGGGGCCTTTGTTTCATAAAGTGTTCTCAGGAACTCTTCTTAATGAGGCAAGCCAGGTTAGAAAGCTTTGCATTTTGGAGAAAGAGCCCCATTTGGTAACTTTTCCCCAATCAACTGACCTCTCAAGCAGAAAGCCTTGACTTCTAGCTCTGTAAGGAACGTGGAGGTGGCTAGGGACCCTCTCCACCATGGTTTGGGGTTGGCTCATCTTATTTGCTGCTCTTCCTTTTGTTTGCTGACATGTAGGTGACATGTTTGTTGGACGTGCCATGGCTTCTCTAAGTAGAGGGCAGAGTGTCATATCCCTGACCATAAAATGCTGTCCGTTGTGGGCCTGAAAACCATCTCATGCAAGGAACAGCAGTTTCATGCCTCAAATCTTATCTGATTAATGTCCACATGAACAGCCTGCTCTGGAAAGAAAAGCAGGCCTGGTAAATTAGGATGATATGCCCAGATTACTGAAGTGAGCATCATGTTGAAAAGTCACCTTTACTGTTTTAAAGCAAGTTTGTATCAAAGGTTTATTAGGTAAGAATCCGTGCCTGAATGAACTTCCCATTGACTTCCTATATGCTGCCTTGAGTTCCATGGTATATAGATGTAATAAACCAACCTGGAATCTTCTACATTTGGCAATGAATGGCCATGAGGGACTAAATTTGCTCTTCAAGCAAGGGAGTGGCAACAGGATGCAAGCATCTTGTTGTCTCATGTGCTCCCTGAGGCACCTGGTGGTGCCTGTATCCCGCTGTGAGATACAGGAAGCTGATGGGCCTTTGGCCTAATCCAGCAGGGCTCTTCTTATGTTCTTATGTTAAGCATATTCCCAGAGTGGATTTTGCTTTCTTTAGCCACTATCTCACACTATATCATGTTTGTTGTTGTTCAGTCGCTAAGTCGTGTCCGACTCTTCGCGACCCCATGGACCACAGCACGCCAGGCCTCCCTGTCCTCCACTAGCTTCCTGAGTTCGCCCAATTTCATATTCATTGCTTCGGTGACACTATCTAACCATCTCATCCTCTGCCGCCCCCTTCTCCTTTTGCCTTCAATCTTTCCCAGCATGAGGGTCTTTTCTAAAGAGTCCTCTCTTCTCATCAGGTGGCCAAAGTATTGGAGCTTCAGCTTCAGCATTTGTCCTTCCAGGGAGCAATCAGGCTTGACTTCCTGGAGAATTGACCGATTGGATCTCTTTGCAGTCCAGGGGACTCTCAAGAGTCTTCTCCAACACCATAATTCAAAAGCATCTATTCTTCGGCGCTCTGCTTTTCTTATGGTCCAGCTCTCACAGCCATACATTGCTACTGGGAAAACCATCGCTTTGACTATGCGAACCTTTGTTGGCAGGGTGATGTCTCGGCTTTTTATTAAGTTGTCTAGGTTCGCCATAGCTTTTCTCCCAAGAAATAAACGTCTTTTAATTTCATGGCTGCAGTCACCATCTGCGCTGATCTTGGAGTCCAGGAAAATAAAGTCTGTCACTGCTTCCATTTCTTCCCCTTCTATTTGCCAGGAAGTGATGGGAGTGGTGGCCATGATCTTAGTTTTTTTAATGTTGAGCTTCAAGCCAATTTTTGCACTTTCCTCTTTCACCCTCATCAGAAGGTTCTTGAGGGCTTGGTCACTTTCTGCCATTAGAGTGGTATTGTCGGCATATCTGAGGTTGTTGATATTTCTCCCAGCAATCTTGATTCCAGCTTGTGAATCATCCAGCCCTGCCTTCCTCATGATGTACTCTGCATATAAGTTAAATAAGCAGGGTGACAGGATACAGCCTTGTCATACTCCTTTCCCAATTTGAAACCAGTCAGTTGTTCCATGTCCAGTTCTGACTGTTGCTTCCTGACCCGCATACAGGTTTCTCAGAAGGCAGATCAGGTGGTCTGGTACTCCCATCTCTTCAGAACTTGCCACAGTTTGTTGTGATCCACACAATCAAAGGCTTTAGCATAGTCAATGAAGCAGAGGTAGATGTTTTTCTGGAACTCTCTTGCTTTCTCCATGATCCAGCGAATGTTGGCAATTTGATCTCTAGTTCCTCTGCCTCTTCGGAAACCAGCTTGTACATCTGGTAGTTCTCGATTCACATACTGCTGAAGCCTAGCTTGTAGGATTTTGAGCATCACCTTGCTAGCATGTGAAATGAGTGCAATGTTTACACTAGAGGAATTTTTTCCACATGGATAAAAAACAATGGTAGGATTATGGAATGATCTCACAGCAGGAGAACTTGGCTATGCAATGGCAAAATATGTTGCCTGGCCCAGTGCTGGAAGGGCAGGAAATCCTAAGACTCTGCCAAACACCAAGCTAGGGGCCTCAAGGGGCATTGTGTATTGTGCAGCCTGTGCAAGAGCCTCTCTCTAATTCTCTGCCCCCTGCCCCAGAACTGCTTCTGTTAGGGGGAAAAAGGAGATAAGTTCAGGAGTTGAGAGTTCATGAAAGATTTGCATTCCTCTTCTGAAAAGGGGTATTGGGGCATTTGGCCCATGTCCTGTATTAAGAATTGGTCTAAAGGTGTTGAATTAAAAAAATGTTTGGGAAAGGGAAAGATGCTCTGTTGACTGAATTGCTTCCCCATAGCACTACACATAATTAGTGGCTGATTAAAGAGGCTGTTAACATAAGGAAAGGGAGAAAACATGTCAGCCATGAACACAAACTATCCCAAGATTGGGAACAACTCAAGTGAATAATTTGCCTTTCCGCAACATCAGGCTGATCTGCCCACTTAGTGAATTAAGTTCACTCCAGACCATAGTCTTATCCACCAGTGGGATGTGATTAAACCAGAGCAAATGGCTTTTTCCCCCTTCATAATTAAATCTGGGGCAGTTTCAGATAGTTCAGTCTGGACCAAGGCGTGCTGCTTCAGAAAATTCCTGTCCTTCTAAAGTCAGGGTCCATTAGTTTCTTGCAGAGCCTTCCTCATATGAATTTTGAATTCCAGAGCAAACAGTTCAGATGCCCAAGGAAGAAAGGACACAAATACAGAATGAAGATGGATTTCAATGCATTTAGCAGGAGGAAATAAACTTTCAAAATCCTGAGTCATCATCTTTGTCCACTACCATGGAAATAAAAACCATGCAAAATTTCTAGGATTATCACCAAAGTCGCAAGCTGAACCTATATTTATGTTTCTTTTCTCGAAAGCAAGCCCCATTGTGTCCAGTGGGGCTTCTTTTCAGGTATTTATGCATAGGATCGCAGCCCCCCCCCACCCCCATGGTAACTGCAGTGAAGGCGACCACAATCGATCTTGGCCCTGATATTCTAGCAGATTTCCTCTCCCTTGTTTTTCAGCTTCTCCTTCTCCCCATTTTCAACTCATCTATTTCAGTTAGGGCTATGAATTTAAGACCATTTAACCAGATGTGGTTGCAAATTTGCATTTATGTCTTAATATAAGTTATTGCCCACTCCTTTGGGAATGTGAAGCAGTATCCTAAATAAATAAATAAATAAAAAATCCTCTGCTGCTACCAGTCATTGGATCCATCTGAGAAAAAGGAAGCTTTAGATAACTGTTTTTTGCAGTGAGATCCACCTTCTGGATTCAAACGCAGGAGCATTCCCCCTCCCGCCCCCCACCGCCCCAACAATTGCTTCTAAAGCTCAGTACTGATCCTGAGGCTGGAATGCAGGATCAGTTCCACAGCAGATGTCTTTGAGTGACTCAGTCTTTCCCAAATATCCCGGGGGGGCAAAGTATTTTAGCGGCGGGTGTGCGGGTGTACCTCCTGGCGGGGAAGCGATCCATGAGACTGGAGCCCCCCTCCTTTTGCCCCGGGAGCCTGGATTCCGCGGCACATTGTTGGACAACTCCTGCCGGGGAAGGCTTTGTGCTCCAGCCCCCCGCGCGGGGAGTTTGATTTCAGCACCCTGCATTCGGACAGCTCCCCGCCGAGAAAATAAATGCTTGGCAAGCTGCTTGACATCCACGTCTTTGGAGGAGTTTCAAATGTGAATCAAATATCTGAGCATCGCGGCGAGCGAGACCCGCTTGTGCGCTAAGCAAATCAAGAGCGTTCGACACCCGAGCTGTGGGCAGCTACTTATGCAAGAGAAAAGGATTCGGAGGCGCAGCCCCTCCAGCGCTCGACAGAGGCGGCATCTTTACAGCGAGGCGCAGGCATCCAGTCCTCCAGGAAAAAAAGAAAGTCGGAGCATCTTCGCCTGGCTCGCCTGGAAAACCTCGAAAGAAGCCGGAGTCGGAGGGGCACGCTTCGAACAGGTGTCTGCCTCGCAAGGTAAGCTTTGGTATTCACCTATGTTGACAGCCGGGGGAAGAAAGGAGGCTTATCTCCCGATTTTGTCATTTCCTTAGCCATGTTACCCTACGGAGCTTCTTTTTTGGAGACAGCTTCCGAATGCTTTGTATCGCTGTCCCTTACGTTGTTGTTGTTATCATTATTGGTTCACATGATCAAATATTTTCCTTCCCTGGTATTTGCATGTGGGGAGATGACTTCGTCAACACGTTGCTGTTTAATCCTATGGATATCCTAGGCATCTAATCCTATTCTTCCCAACAGATTTAGAAGCTAATACAAGATTGCACTGGAGCTAGGTTGACACTCTGCCAGACACCCACTGTCATTCCTTGTAATTAATTGTCTTTTAAAGTTTAATTCGGAAGACATATCAATCCACTTCCCAGCTCACTGTATGAGCTCTAGCCAGGATCTGAGGACTGCTCTTGGAGATCTCACAGGTAGCAAAGACATCAAATTTTTTAAATTTTGAATCCCTGTTAAAGGATTTTTTTCAAAAATTATTATCAGCTGTAGAGCAGTGATGACCCTATTTGGTTAGATGTGCTAGAATTCAAATTATTCATTGTCATGTTTGGGGAGGGGGTGGAACTAAAAATATATATTTGAAAACACATCAAAGGAATAGTCCCTTTCCTTTGGGACTATGTATTCTCTTCTCTGTGTATTTTTTTTAACAAATATATGTCAATGAATGAAATGTATAGATATGGAGAGAGACAGGCACAAAGAGAACAAAATGTGCTTCCACTGCCCCAAACCCTTGCTGCCTTACCACCTCATTCAAACTTAGGAATGCTTTTGTTTCTTTCTTGCTTCTTTATTACTTTTTTGGATTTCTATTTTGCCAGATATATACAAGGCCTGCATGGCAACTAACATATAGAAAATGAGAATTGCATTTGTTAGTTTCCCCTCCCCCCTCTCTTTTTCCACCCTTTGCCATTGCAACCAATCAAAAAGTCATGAAAGAATTAACAAGCCACCAAAAATAAACAATGTGATCAGGAAAAGCGTCTTTCATTCTTTCTTCAAATGTAGGTCCCCAGTAGAGAGAGTCCTTTACAGTCTAGAGCCAGAGGTGTGCTTGAGTGCTAGAACATTTAAGAAACTCCTTGGGGAGAGGATGTGAGGTGGATTGTCTCTCAGCTCAAAAGAAATAGCCAGATGAAGCCCACATTCCAACACATGTTAAACAAAGAGCATTATTTATCATATGCCTTATAGAAAGCACAAATGCCTTTCCAAAAAGTTGGTGCTGTTTTATAAATGAGCACTGGCTCAACTTATTTCATTGTTCCAAAACCTTTAAAATACACTTGCAACAACAACAACAACAACAACAACAACAACAACAACAACAACAACAGAATAAAAAAGTCCAAAGATTAGAAAGTCAGATCCGCATGCCCATTTTCCCACCGGTGTCTTTCAAATGTTCTGTTTGACCAGTGACACTGAAAAGCAGTCTGAATTAATTTGTGTGCATTTAAAATCACCCTGGACTGCCATCCATCAGGCAGCCACTGACAGGTCATCTCCCACTCAGAAAGCAGCCCCTACAGAATGTCTCTTTTGGGGTGATGCACTGAAGTGACTGATGGCGTCAATTAAGCAAGGAGACATGGGAGCCTGGATCTTGCCCTCAGATTCTCCTTGGGTGTTTCTGAATGCAAATAATGATGACCACATTCTGAGCCTGGAGCCGGGATATTTGGTTGTTGCATGAGAACAAAGCAGAGCAACAGGAGATTAAAATACAACGGCTGCTTGCAATGTTGCCTTTGCTTGCACTTATACAGCAGACTATCGATAGCCCTCCAAATTAGAGCACCACAAACGCCCTTCCGGACACCTGGAAATCTCAGAAGGTATTTGCCAAGATGTCTTGTCAAAGTTCTTTGGCAACAAGAGATCTAAGACTAATTGCCCTTAAGGAAATGACATTGGGTGGCATCTGGAATAACACTTCTGGGAACAGAAGTGCCTTCAGAGAATGAAAGGAGAGTTCCACTCATGCCAACAGCCCCTGCTGCGTGTGTAAGGGTGCCTTGTGTGACTTGGGACACTTCTCCTGTTCTTGGTGTGAGCTTCTGTTCATGGATGCATTACTTTGGATGCTACCCATTAAGAATATGTATATACCAGTTTTCAGTTCACACAGAGGTTTACATAGCACAGTAAATTTCTCCCTGTCCCAGAGTCACAAATGTTAAAATGTACAGAAGGAACAACAACAAACAGCCACTGGAAAAGACACTATGGATGGGCGAGGGAAGGGGGACAGTTGCTCTTCCCCTCCTAAGAATAAGAAGAGCATCACTTTAAAAAGAGCCTCCACAGATAGCAATTATGCCATTTTTCATTGTATTGTCCTGGTCTGGGAATATGTCAAAGCTACCCAAATATGCAAGCACTTCTCTGTTGTGTAGTGGATGGCATGAGATTGGACTGGGAAGATGAGTTCCAATTCCCACTCAGCCATGAAACTCACTCATTGGGTGGCACTGGGCAAGTCATATATCCATAAAGCAGAAATTATCTCAACAAGAGGGCTGGGAGGAGACCATGAAGTGAGGTAAAATAAAAAAAAAACTAGGATCCCAATCCTATCCTTCCCCTCTCCTGCTGAAGTAGCCTCATCAAAAAGGAGCACCCTGTATCCAGCAAGAAGGGAGGAGGGATTGGGAGGGATTGGAAGGGAAAGGAAATTTTAAATCTCCATACCCAACCGTAAGCCTCCAACTCCACAATGGATATCCTTGGGCTTGAAGCTGCTCTGTAGCTGGCGCAGTCCAGGGAGAAAAACGGGGCAGGGAGGCTGCTGACAGAGGGGATAGGATCCAGCGCTTGCCATTACCCAAGGATCCACATCCTCCTGCAGCCTCCCTGCCCATTTTCCCCTCTCCTCACCCAGTTTCACCCTCTCCCACCCCTGCCACTGCCTTACCTGCTCTGGTGGCTGAAGCAGGGTCAAGCGATGGACCTCTTACAGCAGCCGTCCCAAAATGGCCATTGACAAAGCACTATGCCAGCTGTTGGTGGCCATTTTGCGACTGCGAATGGGGTTGTAAATGTGTCTTTCATCATATAAACACTACAGCTGGCATATATCAGGTGAGAGCTAGAGGGAAGAACTATACCGCTTTATATCACTGGAGATATAGAAATGCCCATTTATATTAAGTGGGGTACACTTCTTGGCAGAAGAAGAACTGAGAAACAATGAAATGAATGATCGTGGTGAGTGCACTTCTGGTGGAAGACCAAGTGGGGCACAACAGCCTAATCTTAAGTGTATTGAGTGAGTATTCAAAAACCATCCTGGAAGCTTGGCAAAGGAGAAACTAATATCAGAAACGCAAGCCAGTAAGAGTACAATCTGCTGATCACCATCCACGGATTAGCCATAGCTACCAATTATGCTACTTTTCCTGAACTACAAGAAAAAGCGACATCAGGCCTCAGATTGATGGGCAGCACAATCCTATCTAAACCCTCTGATGCAGCTGGGTCACCCGAGCATTCACTGCATCCTGGGGAGGGGGGAGTCCCATGGGTCTCCTCCACTAAAGGGAACATGTGTTTCTTTGCCTAGGGGGTAAGCCTCCATTCCTGTGATGGGTCTGCTTGGACCTGCAGTGCACCATTTTGCTGGTGCAAGTCCAAGTACACCAGGGAAGGCGGGGTAGGATATAGGCAGAGCTGCTTTCCACCAATATTGCTCCCTGCCTAACCCTGACACACAACCCTCCCCACACTGATCTCCACCTGATTCCCTACCCCCTGCACAACTTACCAGCCCTGGGGCTTCTCCAGAGGCAGCATCTTACCACTTACTGTGTGACCTGCGTCATGTTTTGTGACTCACGTTCCAGCGGTGGAGCGGGCCCACAGGATTGTGCCATTCGTTCATTGTAATCCTCACTCTTTTCCTCAAGGGGTCATTGTGGCACACAAAGCTGTTCTTTATTTTATCTCACAACAACCCTTTGAGGTAGGTTAGCCTGACAAATAGTGACTGGCACAATATTCCTCCCTGTAAACTTAATGGCTGAGAGAGATTTGACACTGAGGGCTCAGTCCTAAACTGAGTTAGGCCGGCATAAGCTAAGCCAGCAAAGTTTGGCCAGCACAAGGGGCACCATAAAGTATGTTTGGACCACTCTCAGAGTCAGAGAGCCCAGTGCACGGACGTGAGCCATCACCCCTAACTCTGAGAGTGGTCTAAAGGCACTTTATGGTGGCCCTTGTGCCAGCCAAACTTTGCTGGCTTAGTTTATGCCGGCCTAACTCCAGTTTAGGATTGTGCTTTAAGTTACCCCATTCCAAGTCTACCTTAACCACTACATCACACTGGCTTCATTCTGGAACAGAATTACTCCCAAAGAGGTAGATCCTGAAACAGCAGGGAGACCTTACAGAACCTGCAAGGTGGATCCTAAAGCTGTGATATGCATCAGGTTATTATTGATTTTCATATATTAATTTGTGCAAAATTAAAAGCCGCATTATGCCTCAGCCTGTGAGGAAAATAAGCACCATTTTTTAATATATATATACAGTATATAAACACAAGAACAGACTGAAATACTTCAAAGAAGCACATGAGCTGATAAGCAGTATTAAGAAAGGAATAGGGGACAATACAGGAAGGATAACTAAATACTCAAACAGAGCCATGGACTATCGAAGCCTGTGGTTTTCATTGCCTCATCTCACTGCAGCGGCATAGATAAGTAGGTGCGGTGGGGTCAATTGCATTGGGCAACAAGCTTTAGGGGGCAACAAGCTGAGCTTGACATTAGTGGCCAGAATTGTGAGAACCTTGGTAAGTAAAATAATACCATCATTTTATAGATTATTGGAAAGGTAACAACGCAGAATGCAATGAAACAAACTGCATTGGAATATTTGTATTCTATCAAAAATTATGGCTAATTAACCAGTAAACCTTTTATTTGCTTACTTAATTGTTTGATTTCGTTGTGGGGGGTGGCGGCGGCGGCTACAAAATCTTCTTTGACGCCGGGTAGCAAATGTCTTAGCTATGTCACTGCAAAGATGGAATGCAACAGGAAAATAAACAGTAAGAGCAACCAAAAATGGCCATACCTATGAAATGGCCAAAGAGGTGTTTCATACAATCGTGAATGATCTGCATATAAAAAAGTGAAATCTGTCGTCATCATCATCAATCTCTTTAGATTATTATTAATCCATAGTAAGAGAAACCCATTACCATTTTTTACCAGCAATGCGCTACAGCAACATTGGTAGAAATGCAATCTCCAGCACATCTTTGGTAGAAAACAGGATGTATAGAGGATTCTAGAACAGGATGGTTCCCACTGTAATAGTAACATGCCACAAAGTCAAAAGAAATGAAACAAATATTTTGCTACACCACATAATGCATCTTTGGAATTCATTGGCTTAGAACAGGCAATTCTCCACGTTTGCTAGAGGGGACCCAACAAGAGAAGACTGTTGTGTTCATACCCTGTTTGTGGGCTTCCCCCTGGCCAGAATGGGGAACAGGATGTTGGACTAGAGAAACCTGTGGTGGCAATTGCCAATACTGTGTATGGACATTAAAAATGACCAAGCAAGGCAAATTGACAAGGTCTGTTAATTAAGATGGCCAAGGCAATTCCCTTTTGCCAAAGGTGTTTCTAAACATCTGAATGCTGCAGGCTCCAAATGATTGAAAGAGAACAGAAGCCGTGGATAGACATTTTATTAAATCAGGCAGAACAAGCCACTATTAAGTATGGAATGCTGGGCTAAATATACCGTTAGCCTGATCCAATTATGCCTCTTTATAGTCTGTACAATTGCCTCCACAATCCTTCCTTGCCTTTCAGGGGGACTGTGAAGTGGAGTGTTTGTAATCTGTTTGCAACCTCTGCTGCTGCACATGAATGAAACCTTTTGACAGTTGCCCTTGTCAAACGAGATGTTTAGAATGTGAAATTATACAAATGTTTGACTAGGAAGAGGCAAAAGGTTGCATTTTTATGATTGGGTTGTGAAACAGCCATGCAACAGATCTTCAGAAGGAGCAGGCTTTCCAACCTCGCGCACTGCATTTGCACTACTGTGAAGATGGCAGGCAAACAAGGACAGTGTGTCAAGGACCAGGATTTGCCCCTGCTGGGATGCTGTGCATAGGGGTTACTGCCTCACCTCTAGACTCTGTGAAGTGCCTCTGTGAAGTGGTGTGCAGATGATCAGAGATCCTTCTGGAGGAGGAGGAGGAGGAGGAGGAGACACTCCTGACACCACAGACTTGGGAAGGTGAACCTGGAGAAGCCTCCAGATTTCTTGTTGTTGCCCTGAATCCATAGAGTGTATGGTGAGACATGCTGGTTGCAGCCTAAGAGCAAATTAAGAGCTAATTGAGCCTGCCTCTGTGGGGCAAACTACAATGCAGCAGGCAAACAAATGCATGTAATTAAAACTCAGCTGGCTGCTTGTTTCAGGCAAAGCAGTTTTGGGGTGTGTGTGTGTGTGTGTGTGTGTGTGTGTGTAAACCTATAGTAGGGAAATGGTTGGGCAAGAGAGAAGGGGTGCTTAACTCTTCCCTGCAACTCCCCAACCACTTTTCACCTCATAGACTTCTAGATGCATGTTGACGGTACATACCTTGTGCATTAAGTGAATGGGAAGGCTGGTTATAAATATTTATAGTAAATAAATGCCTGGCAGACAAGTGTCTGGAACCCTTAGGGGTAGGGTGAGGACAGTTGTTGCAGTGGAAAAGTGGTAGGGAGGGGAAAGGTTAAGTGCCCATTCCCCTCTCAATTGCAAATGACCCCCTCCCGTGTTGTTTTATGGCACATTTGATTGCCACATTTCATTTGGCTCTGTGAACATCTTTATTCTAACATAGATCTTAGCACTGAATCCAGGGCCCACCTTGGGTCTGTGTCTAACTGGTACACTTCCATTTGACTGCAATCCTATGCACGCTAACATGCATAATAAGCCTCTTAGAACACAGTGGCACTTACTTTTGAGTCAACATGCATAGCATGTTTGCTCACCTGCCATAAAGAATTACACAGCCTGCATCTCATTGTATCCTGATCCTGTGCTTGCTGACAAGCATGACAGAAGGCTTCCCACTGTCCCATTGGATGGAGGAAGGTAGAGACGAGCAACATAGCCCATGTCATTCAGAAAGTCCCAGGTTCCATTTCTGACATTTCCAGTTATGGGATAGCAAATTGTCTCAGATACTGGAAGGTCTCTGCCAGAGTATGCAGTACTGTCCCTGATGGTCTGATACAGTGTTTCTCAATCAGTGGTACGCGTTTGTTGATACATCTGGGCAGTGATGTCATGCAGGGGGTACGCAGGGGTACGCGAGTACCGGTTTCTAGGATTACCGTTGGCCCCGCCCATTCGCCCGCCCACTTGTCGACTCCGCCCTCTGCAACGTTTGAATTTCCTGCATGTTTGAGTTGCCTGCATGTTCTCAGAAGCAGGCAGGCAGCGAGCGGAGCCTTTCCTTTCCTTGCCACTGAAAAATGAGTTGCTCTGGGGTTTTAACATGATGCCAGGCCTCCTTAACATGTTCTGGGGGTGCTGTGGAATACTGTTGCAACTGTTGGGTCAGTTTAAAATCATCTGAGGCCTCAAAAAGGGCTTTTTTCATGTCACTTCCTGCCACGACCTCACTTCCGGCTTATGACGTCACTTCCGGTGGGTGGGTCCCGACACGTGCCAATCAAAAGTGAGTACCTGTTCTTAAATCATTTAGATGACACCACTGCATCTGGGACTCCTAGACACCTTTCACCCAGCAGTGAGACCAGCAACACGACAGATAGTGATAGAAGGCTCAGCAGGCAAAGCTCTAGCACATAAGTTTTGCATGCCCAGAAAAACCCTCCCATCCACCTGAGCCTGGTGTTGTATCACGCCATGCTCTGTCCCCAGGCCATGCACTCTCAATTTGGGTCACATGGCTTGCTCAGAGCTGCGCCTGCTAAACAGCAGGTGCAGATCCGAGCAAGCCCATTAGGGTGACTGGCGCCTACCCCGGGGCAAGGGCATGAATGTGCCCTTACCCCAGGGAGGCTCCAGCCAGCTCCTAAGTTGAGCTGGATACAGTGCAGGCCCAGTGGACTTGCAGTTCCAGCACAAGCTAGGATTGCTCCCTCTGCCTTGTATTTTCCCCCCAATTAAACCCTATTTACACATACAGCAATGTGTGCAAATATTGGCAATATGTTGCAAGTTATACAAATGAAACAAAAGTGTGACATGATGAAATCCATCATCATGGATGTAACAAGAAAGAAAGAGCTGCTATCTACACAGGACAAGTCAAATGCTGTAACTGGATCCTGGATCCCTGCAATGCACATTTTGTAGTTAAAAATCTAGAACAACTCAACGTTAGATGAATGTTCAATACTTGAATGTCAGACTCATCCATATGCCTATGAAGTCAAAGCTGGGTGAGCACTCACTTCAAATTTTAAAATTAGCCCTGGACATGCATTTTAAACTGTTCACAAAATTGCACCAGACCTGGACAGATCAGCACTGGGATCAGCTGCTTGAGGATTCTGGTCCCCCATGGCATGAGCTGCCCAATTAAATCCCTGATGGCACATTAGGCCACTGCCATCAGTACTGAGGGTTCAGGGGCCGGCTCTTGGGCATGGGTTAGGGTCCCTGATGCTACCCATAAGGACACCTGAAAAGCCCTGCTGGATCAGACCAAAGGCCCATCTGTTCCTGCATTGTGTGTTCTACAGTGGTTCACAGTTGCCTCTGGGAGCCCCACAAGCAGGAGAAAAAAGCAGACGTCTCTCTCACCATTGCTTTCCTGAAACTGCTATTCAGAACCTGCTGCTCCTGAACCTGGAGATTGGGCGCAGCCATTATGACTGGTAGCCATTGCCAGACCTGTCCTCCATGAATTTGCCCAATCCCCTTTTAAAAGCCATCCACGCTGGTGGTCATCACCACTTGCTGGAGGCTAGGGCCTTTGCCACATCTTGTGGCAACGAGTTCCATTGACTGTATGTGCTTTGTGAAGAAGTACCTCCTTTTGTCCGTCTTAAAACTTCTGCCCGTCAGATTAACTGAAAGACTCTTGGTTCTACTATTGTGAGCAAGGGAGAACAGGTCCTCTCTCTCCACCCTCTCCATGCCATTTACTGATTAGTTCTCCCCTTAATCACCTTTTTTCTCAACCTAAAAGCCCCAAAGCTATAGCCTTACTTTATGAAGAAGGCTCTTCAGCCTTCGGGCCATTCTGATGCCTCCTTTTGCACCTTTTCCAGCTTTACAATGTCTTTCTTGAGATCTGAGACAGGTGAAAGATCTTTTAATGGCGTGCCTGTCCACAGTATCAAGATGGTGACTGGCCATACAGGAACAGTCAATGTGGTGCAATGGACAGAAGTGCTTGAGTTACATCAGAGAGACCCGAGTTCAAATCCCGGCTCAGCACAATTTCATTGTACCAGTTCCTATCTCTTTGCTCAAACAACCTCACACAGTATTGTTTGCGAAAACAATATGACATAACTCCAGTGGTGTCATCTAAATGATTTAAGAACAGGTACTCACTTTTGATTGGCATGTGTCGGGACCCGCCCGCCGGAAGTGACGTCATAAGCCGGAAGTGATGTTGTGGCAGGAAGTGACATGAAAAAAGCCCTTTTTGAGGCCTCAGACAATTTTAAACTGACCCAACAGTTGCAACAGTATTCCACAGCACCCCCAGAACATGTTAAGGAGGCCTGGCATCATGTTAAAGTGACCCAACAGTTGCAACAGTATTCCACAGCACCCCCAGAACATGTTAAGGAGGCCTGGCATCATGTTAAAGTGACCCAACAGTTCCAAAACCCCAGAGCAGCTCATTTTTCAGTGGTAAGGCAAGGCAAGGCTCCGCTCGCTGCCTGCCTGCCTGCCTGGCTCTGAGAACGTGCAGGCAACTCAAACGTTGCAGGGGGCGGAGTCGACGAGTGGGCGGGCGAATGGGCGGGGCCAACCGTAATCCTAGGAACCGGTACTCGCGTACCCCCGCGTACCCCCTGCATGACATCACTGCATAACTCTATACTTCACCTGACTCGGTTGGAAGCGGGACAGGGTACAACTGTAATACCAATACGTAATGGAGTCACAGAAGGTGCTGGCAAGGCAGCACATCTGAGTTTTAACGCTGTCCTTTGTTCAAAGGTTCTCACTTTCACAGCAAAACAGGCTGCTCTTCCAAGTTGTGTCTGAGCTGCACGGCAGCTTGGATTTGTTTGGTTTTTCCTTTGCTCGTCAAACAATAGTCTAAATGTCACAGATGGGAACAGCTGTGTGGATAGAGATGGGAAGGCACCTGACGTGGCTCTCGGGTTTGCGCAGGGCAGGGCTCTCCGGAGAGCAGCCATCTTAGAATACTAAGCATGCCGTGGTGCTGCCTTTCCAACAATAGTCCTGCCATGGTTGTTTGGCAGTGTTCCACAAACACAGTAGCACAAAAGGCTGCTCCACTACATTTGCATTTGTAGACCGGTACTTAGGCTGGATCTTAACCCCTGTCCCTGGCCTGCTTGGCGTTACACAGGGCCCTCAGGTGAGCGTTAGCAGGCGCAGAGCCGAGGACGCCATGCAGCCCGAATCAGGGTCGCACGGCCTGGGGACAGGAGCTTGGATGTGGCCTAACAGCCACATCCCAGCTCCACCCCCCCCTCCCTGCGCCTGCACGCCCTTCCCCCGCCCCTCATGCCTTCCCCGGCCCAGAACTGCTCTTGCACCAGCCAAACCCGGCTGGTGCAGGAGTGACACAGCACAAACTTCAGCAGGAGCTATTGGGCCGATGTAGCTCCTAGCATCTGCCCAACGGCAGCAGCGCTTATGCAAGGGTACTAATTGGCGCTCTTGTGCCAGCCCTGCTGCCATTGGGCTGCCATTAGCAGCTAATGTTGACCCAACACTGGGCCTTGAATTGTGTCCTGAGTGACAGTCCTCTGTCTGTCTACCCAAAAGTAAGCTCCATTAAGTTTCATGGGACTTACTTTCCAGAAAGTAGAGGATTGTCGCCTGAGTCAAAATACATGTGTATATATAATCTTGGAATCCATTTTACCTGGCTTAAAGATTACTGTTACCTACTGTATTTCTACTGCAATGCCCAGTAGTCACTCACTTTATCCCCTGAAAGAGTACCCAGGAGACTTGAGTCTTCCAGAAGGGGTACAACTATGAATAGTGTCCAGGATAAAGGGGGCAGGAATCCCATGAGTTTGTGTTTGCGAGGGATGTGGCCTCACATTGTCAAGCGAAAAATGCTGTATGGCGTCCAACAGCTTGAAAAGGCATATTTCTTATAAGCAGATTTAGCACATGGACTGTATGCTGCACTGCCAGTCTGAAGTCACGTCTCGGTCAGAGTCTGTCTGTTTCTGGCGATGGGTCAATCTGCTAGTGAAGTTGTTCATGGCTGATTTCTTGTTTATTGTTACCCAGTAGTGCTGGTTCTGTGACTGATGACAGTAAAAACAGCCTCTTTTTCCATTTCTGTTGTTGGTTTTGCTGGTCCTTGGGCTGTGATCCTCAAAAAAACTGAGAGATATACCAGATGGCATTTCTAGGATTTACACACACACACACACACACACACACACACACACACACACACACAGAGAGAGAGAGAGAGAGAGAGAGAGAGAGAGAGAGAGAGAGAGAGAATACTTAAAAGGTAGATCAATGTATAGAGTGGGATATGTATCAGAATGTGGCAGTGTTTCTTTCAACTCAGGGTCCCCAAAATGGTGAATGGGCTGTTGATTTTGGGTGGCATCGACAGTAACTCTTCCATGAACAGAAATGCACTCCATGAATGCAAACTACCTCTGAGAATGGAAGGAACGTTCCTCTCATGCAAAGTGCCCTCTGCTCTTTTTCTCCTCAGAGGGAACTTGTGTTTGCAGAGGGCACCTCTATGCATGGAAACGTTACTCTGGGTCCTCCCCTTCGTCAGAGCCACAACAACCCCCTTTGGCGGGAACACAATTGATAGATGAGGTAGAGTTAGGGTTACCAGATACAGACTGCCCATACCTTTAACCATTGTATAGAAGAGGGAATTTGGGCAGGTGCGGCTCCTGATGGAAGGGTTTTAAAAGCTGCACCTGCCCAAATTCCCTCTTCTATACAATGGTTAAAGGTATGGGCAGTCTCTCCCCATTTGTATCTGGTAACCTTACATGGAGCTGTAGGGCAGGATAGAAGAACAGAGCCTACAGTTTCTGCCAGTTTTGTAAGATCAAGACAAATTTTTTTAAAGCCTTTAGTCCTGAGCAGATATTACAACCCTGTGTACAAGGAACTCATCTGGACAGGAGCTCCAGGAGTGTGCCAGGCCAGCAAGCCTCATCTTGGCACCAGTCTGCTCCCAGTGCTGTGTTCCTGGAGTCCTGCCTCCATCCTCCGGCATACAGCACTTGTCGACAGCCACCAGTGCTGACTCAAGGAGAGATTTCTCCCCATGATCGGAAATGCTGGGTATCCACCAATTCAAGGCATGGTGGGAAGTCTCTGGGTATAGCATTTGTTACTGCAGACGAATGAGCAGTGCCCCATGTTGGACATTCCTGTGAGGGACCCTGTCCTCCCCATGGGCCCTTTACTTGCCATACAGCCATGGCAAGAAGAGTGCTTGTGGTGCCACATGTGAAGAGTGATACCCGGAAATAGTTGGCGTGAAGATGTCACCACCAATTCCTTTCAAGAGGCCCATTTTGGACCACTTGGAGGCAGGGCCAATGTAATGACACCGGCCACATTGGCTGAAGGCCAGCCCAGTGAATGAGGTACACATGGCGATGGAGGTGGAGCACATCATCAAGAGCTTATCAGTGTGGCTCTTGCCAGTGCACTCTTGGAAACCCCAGCATGTATTTCTTGTACACAGGAATGCTACCTCTGCAAAGGGTTTGTTTGTTTGTTTGTTTCCTTGCTCCTGGCTATTCAACAATAATAATGGACTTCAAAAGAACAATAGGCTCCAAAGGAAGGAACAGTAGGACATAAGAATTGCTTTGCCAGTTAAACCAAAATTGATCCACCAGGGATGTCAGCATAAGCCCTGCAAGCTAGATATGGCTTATGGAAGCTGTATATCTGGCCTGTGTGATAATTGGGCACTCCAAGCATCACCATCAGCTGCTTTCATCTACTGAGCTGTGAAGTAATGCATTTGCAGAAGCAGTATTGCTAAAAGGTAGTGCTGGGAAAGTCCAATTATCATGTGGGTTGCCCTTTCAGGAGGGCTACTTCTAATGAGGCACTGGGACGGAGAGATGGAAGGAGACCTCCAAAAGTGTACAAGGGAAGGGGCAAACCAAGAGGGGTGAGACTTGGTGTTGGGAGCGCCGAATTATCACATGGGCTGCCCTTTCAGCAATGCCGCTTTTGCCAATGCATCATTTTGCAGAGCACCTCTCATCTGCCAAGCTGAGAGTGATGCTCCAGCAGAAGCAGCACTGCTGAAAGGGTGGCCCATGTGATAATTGGGCTCTCCCATATCTTGAAAATATGATCAAGATCCGCATATTTTCTCTTTTGTCATTTGCAGCTAATGAGTTCCTAAGTGAGAAACTTCTGGTCATCACCTGCTAAACGACATCACTTCCTGTTTAATGACATCACTGTGGGTCCTCAGAGGCACCATGAATGCTATTCGGCCAATTGAATGAAATGAATTTTGGCACTCTTGGTCTAATCCTTTTCTAAAGCCATTGAACCAACCAACCAACCAACCAACCAACCAACCCCATCAAACAAAAACAAAAAAAATCATCACACACTTGTGTGGGTTGCATGGATAAGCATGAATAAGCCATGTCTGAATCTAGGCAGGATACAAACAGTTGTGGTAGGGATGCCTGATGCTCTGTAGAAGGAAAGCTTGCGCATTAGAAAGAGGGTTTCCTGCCTTGGGCAGGGTCAGCTTGCAGTCCCAGACTTTCCCATGCCCGAGCTTTTCTGCTGTAATTTCAGACAACAGCCCTGCTTAGGGGTGCGCTCCTCCAATTCTGCTATTCTCAGGCTCGGTCTTTTCAAGATCTGGAGCGTTGTCAGTCATAACTTCTGGCTTTCTAACTTCAAAGATCAAATGCTGCAGCACTCTCTGCTTGGGCCTACCCTTGAAAGAAATTCAAGAGGCTGGTTCCGAATGCGGCAGCCTGATTGTTAACTAGGACATGTTCAGCCAAGCTTGCATCAACCACGCAGGCTGTCAGGGGGACAGGTTGCGGGTGAGGTTGTAGCTCATTGACCAAGTGCATACTTTGCATACAGTCTCTGGCACCTCTAGGTAGGGCAGAGAAAGATTCCTGCAGGAGTCCCTAGAAAGCCACAGCTAGTCAGTGTTAACAATTCTGGAGCTAAATGGCCATGATCTGACTGAACAGTAGAGTTCTGTTCTAGTAGGTGTTAGGGGCAAATTCAGAGTGCTTTGATCTTTGCAGCTGGAGCCCAGCATTCCCGAACTAAAACCTCTTTCTATGTTAGCCTATTCGCCAAATCAAAGGAGAGGAGACAGCTGTGCACAGCAGGGGTTTCTCAACAGTGGTCTCAGTTGTACGGAATTCTCTTCCTGTGATTGGGGACATGATCCTAACCTGGAGGTGGGGCAATACAGTTAGGCCGGCAAGGTTTGGCCAGCACAAGGGACACCATAAAGTAGGTTTGGACCACTCTCAGAGTCAGAGAGGCCAGCACACAGACATGAGCCATCCTCCATGACTCCAAGAGTGGTCCAAACCTGCGTTATGGTGGCCCTGGTGCCAGCCAAATTTTGCTGGCCTAACTGTGCCAGCTTAACTCCAGATTAAGATTGCATCCTTAGTCCCAATTATACTGCAAAGCCTCCTTATCCAGATGAATATCTGCTGTGATGAGGTGGTGCGTCTGTCGAATGGGTGCCACCCAACTGCTACTTTCTAGATGGAAACCACCAGTGGTACAAACTCACAACAAACCTCTTGATTGCAACTCTGCAAAAATACATGTACCACTTGAATGCTGCAGATTCCTACAACATGAACATTTGGATATCAATTTCCCCAAGCTCATCCAAGCAACCATGCAGAAAACATTCAGCGCTAAAAGTGAATGGCACTCTCCCCTTGCATTTGCACACTCTACCAGTTAAGATGGAGTTGCTTGGTTGCCGGGACTGCTCCAATCCTGCTCTTTTTTCTCTCCCTCCTTCTCTCTCCCTCCTCTGTCCCCAAGTGCCATTGGCTGTGCTAGAACATCTCTGCCACTTGGTCCTCCTTACATGCTCTGGGGACGATCGCATTAATTGATTCCATCCTATTTGTTTAAAAATGTTAAGTACTTTTTGAAGTCTCTTCACCTCACCTAGAAGCTTTGCACTGGGAAAGAAGAGTGACTCTGTCTACAAAAGGCGAACAAGGAGAATTGTGGATACCATTTCTGGTGCCAACGCAGAACAAAAACACACAGAAGGCAGCAATCTGCTTCTTCTTGGTTGGCCCTTTGAATAAAACAGGAAGTGTGGGACATGCTGGAAGGAATCCCAGCACATTCTGCACTTCCTGTTTTATTTAAAGGGACCACATGAGGAAGATAGCAGAAAAGTAGATTGCTGTCTTCCACATCCATTTTTTTTTTGGAGGGGCATGTGCATGGCAGCAGAGACCCACTTTCTTCCATCACTCCTTCTTTCCTTTTTAAATAAAACAAGTAGTGTGGAGTACACTGGTGGAATCACTCCCAACAAATCCTGCACTTCCTGTTTTAATTAAAGTGACCATGCAAGAAAGGAGTGAGGGAAAGTGGTAGGAGGATGGATGGCTGCTTCCCAATCCGCTTCCTGCTTGCTAAAGGTGACCAAGGAGCAATTCCATATATTTTGGGCTGAAGGCTCAGCGTTCAAGCCACCCAGAGCCTGTCCACAGCTCCCTGCATGCCACAGCTCAATGCCAGCCACATTGCTTGCGTGATTTATGGGCCAGCCTTAATAGTCTCCTACTTCTCTTGGCCAAGTTTTCAAATTCTCCTCGGGAGCAAGGAAATGCCCCCGCCTTATGTAGCCAATGAGTGCTTTCCATTGTAATAAGCACCCTATTCCCTCAATGCATTCATAGTTAGTCCCATCTTGATTGCAAGGTTTGTGGACTCAGACGTCCTGTTGGTGGGCTGGGTAACCATTTTCTCTGAGATGCTAAAAGCTGCTGTGATTCTCTCAACATGGGCAAAATTAGGTCCCGATCACCTGCTATTTGTCTGCTTCCGATGCTGCAGCTTACACAGACTGTAGGGACAGAAGCCACTGCTGTGAGCCTAATCAGGGGCTGGTAGAAGCCAGGATTCCCTGCAATGAAGGTAGCAGTAATCTCCACACTCAATTATGATGCCTCTCAGCCCCCCTCCCTGAGCCTCCACAGGCCTGAACTTGCATGATTTGGAGCCACTTTGCATGTCTCCCTCCCCATCTGGCTGCTGTTAGACCTCATCAGATCCCGTCTCCTAGTCCTTAGGCAGCTACACTCTGCCGTCTTCATCAAATGCCATAGAGGAGCCTCACAATTCTGCCTGGGTTGCCAGGACATGCCTGATTGCACCATTGCATCGTTAACAAGGGAAAAGGTCAAGGGGCACCCGGCAAATATTTAATTCACGGAAGCTGAATCCTATTTATATCTCATTCAGCTTCTGTGCCTTCACAGCCCTGGGATAGTCGGCGTATTCTAGCCACTGTGGAAGGCATGCGGTGGGACAGTGCAGCTCCAGAGTCACAGTAGTGTGTCTGGAGCGTTCTGGAGGCAGGTGGGGACTTTTTCCATGCCAACTGGCCTTCGGTTATTTTTTCCTCTCTGGGCTGTGCTCTTTTCAAATTTTATTGATTCAATTTGCACTTGATTCTTGTTTTAAGCTGCCTTCAGCTAACCCTAACCCTTTTTAGGATTGGAAAGGCTGGGTAACAAAGCTCTTAAATCAGAGTGCAATCCTATACTAAGTAAGGCCAACATAGCAGGGCTGTATCCTAAAGCCCATTAGGAGGCAGCAGCTGCAATGTGCGGGACAAGGGGAGGTTTTTCCCTTGCACCTGTGTAAGCCCTGTCGCTCCTATGGGCTTGCTCGGATCTGCGCCTGCTGTTTTGCAAGCATAGAGGAATGCGGACAGGAGCGGCCTGAATTGGGGCTGCCCTGGCCGGGAATGGACTTTAGGATATGGCACTATGGCCGTCCTGTGTCACAACTGCTGTCTCTGCCCACTGCACCACCCAGTTATGCCCCCGGAAAGCCTCTGGAATGCCCTTGTGGAGGCCCTGTGCCGGCCGAGCGATGCCGACGCTGGACTGGCGCATGGCCGCGCTGCCAATGGTCGTGGCGGCGCCCAAGTGCTGGCACTGCTGCTCACACTGGTCCAGTGCCACAGACATGCCGATCGAGACACACTTTACGGCACGTTCACAGCAGTGTTCGGCCGGTGCAAGAGCTTAGCACTAGCGCAAGTGGGGTATAGGATTGCGCTGCCCATGGTTCCCAAACTTTTTCGACTGGCGAAACAGGCACCTCCCTTGACCTACTGGGCCATTGGCCATGGCTGTCCGTTAGGGCTACCATCCAGTGGTGTCATCTAAATGATTTAAGAACAGGTACTCACTTTTGATTGGCACGTGTCGGGACCCGCCCACCAGAAGTGACGTCATAAGCCGGAAGTGATGTTGTGGCAGGAAGTGACATGAAAAAAGCCCTTTTTGAGGCCTCAGACAATTTTAAACTGACCCAACAGTTGCAACAGTATTCCACAGCACCCCCAGAACATGTTAAGGAGGCCTGGCATCATGTTAAAGTGACCCAACAGTTCCAAAACCCCAGAGCAGCTCATTTTTCAGTGGCAAGGCAAGGCAAGGCTCCGCTCGCTGCCTGTCTGGCTCTGAGAATGTGCAGGCAACTGAAACGTGCAGGAAATTCTCAAACTCAAACGTTGCAGGGGGTAGAGTCGACGAGTGGGCGGGCGAATGGGCGGGGCCAGCCGTAATCCTAGGAACCGGTACTCGCGTACCCCCACATACCCCCTGCATGACATCACTGCTACCATCCTAGTGGATTAGTGAGTGGCGGTTTTTTTGCGGGGATTCCGCAGCTCCCCTGACTGGTTGCCATGGCTCCCGGGGCTCACTGTTTAGGAACCAGATTTTAAATAAATAAGCATGTGGGCTAAAGACAGCCCCTTTGGTAAACAAGGCTTGTCAAAGCGTTTACGGGTGATTCATTCTTTGTAAAACGGAGCACAAGTACACTGCAAGGGCCCATTCACTGCTTGGCACTGTAGAAGCCCCTCCCCCCAGGGCCATAACCAAAGGGGGCCTGACCCACTCGAGAGTAGTCCAGGCCCCTTTCGGCTTTCTCCTTTTAAAGTCAACCTTCAGCTCTTTTACTTGCAAATACTAATATGTAGAAAAATAATAATACAGTAAGCTGCAGCAGGTCACCTCCTGCTGGTGAGGGAAAGTGGGATATAAATATTCAACATAAATATATATTTAGAAGATGAATGGACTGGTAGTCTTTTACCAAGAAAACCCGACCTCTCCCCCCACCTTCCAGTGTTCTGGCCAATAGTTGTACTCCAGTAGACTGAGAGGTACCAGGTGCTTATTTTTAAATTATTTACAGTTAAATTGCACTTGAAAATCAAAACAACTCAATCTTTTAAAGTATATTCAGTGACGTGGTGCTGAGGTTCTGGTTGACTTATATCAGTGGTTCCCAACCTGGGGTACGCGTACCTTGTGGATACGTGCCGGGACATTTAGAGGTACTATATGCGAAAAAATTGAATAGTGGGGAAGGGTACATAGGACAACATGGTAAGATGAGATACAAGTCAAAAGTTGTGAAGTTATGATGTCTACATTACGATGAGTGGCGGTATGGGTTATCCTGCTTATTTAACTTCGGGGAAAACCTCATTTTATTATTATACCCTCATTTTGGTATTTTGGCAAATGGTGAGAAGTCCCTCCATAACAGTGTGTTGTTGTCCCCTGCTACCTGGGCAAGAGGCACTTTTTCCAAGTGGTGTTAACATAAGAAGAGCCCTGCTGGATCAGGCCAAAGGCCCACCTAGTCCAGCTTCCTGTATCTCACAGCGGCCCAGCAGGTGCCCCAGGGAGCACATGAGACAAGACAAGAAGATGCCTGCATCCCGTTGCCACTCCCTTGCACCCGGCATTCTGAAGTAGCCTACTATTAACATAAGGCGGTTGCACAACCCATCATAGCCTATAGCCCATGATGGACTTTTCCACAATAAATCCATCCAGTCCCCTTTTAAAGGCATCTAGGCCAGATGCCATCACCACCTCCTGTGGCAAAGAGTTCCACAGATTAACTACCCGCTGAGTAAAAAAGTACTTCCTTTTATCTGTTTTAACTCTCCCAACCCTCAGTTTTAGCGGATGCCCCCTGGTTCTGGTGTTTTGAGAGAGGGAAAAGAACATCCCTCTATCGACTCTATCCCTTCCATGCATAATTTTATATGTCTCAGTCATGTCCCCCCTCAGGCACCTTTTTTCCAGACTGAAGAGCCCCAAACGCTGCCATCTTCCTTCATAAGGGAGGTGCCCCAGCCCCGTAATCATTTTCAGAACTGTACACAATATTCCAGGTGTGGCCTTACCATCGATTTGTACAATGGCATGATAATATTGGCTGTTTTATTCTCAACCCCTTTTTTATTACCCCAAGCATGGAATTGGCCTCTTAATTGCTGCCGCACACTGGGTCGATACCTTCATTGAATTGTCCACCAACACCCCAAGATCTCTCTCGTGAGCTGTCAGACCACTCAGAACTCATAACAAAAAAACCTTTTGGTTTTTTGCCCCAATGTGCATCACTTTACAGTTGTCTATACTGAAATGCATCTGCCATTTTGCTGCCCATTCCCCCAACTTGGAGAGATCCTTCTGGAGCTCTTCACAATCCCTTCTGGTCTTCACCACCTGGAAAAGTTTTGTGTCATCTGCAAACCTGGCCACCTCGCTGCTTATCCCTGTCTCCAGGTCATTTATGAACAAGTTGAAAAGCACCATTGGCCTCAAGACAGATCCCTGGGGCACTCTGCTTTTCACCTCTCTCCATTGTGAAAATTGGTTCAGCAGCCTTTGGTGGGGGACTGTGTCAAACGCCTTCTGAAAGGTGTTCCTCTTATATTTAGCAGAGTAATTTAGAGAGCAATTGTCCCTCTTCACCCCAGCACGGTGTCTTTTCTAGTGGCTGTTGCTGGGGGTGTTCTGCAGTTTTTTTTTTAGACCTTGAGCCCTTTTGGGACAGGGAGCCATTTAACTTTATTTTTGGCCTGTAAACCGCTTTGTGATTTTTTGTGGAAAAGCAGTATATAAATTTTGTTTGATTGATCGGTTGATTGATATACCACTGCAGTGTGCATGCTCAGTCGTGCACCCTTTCACAGGCTCAGCTCTCACTCTCCTCCGCTTCATGAACATTCAAGTACTGTAACACAGGTAACAGTGTATATATAAACTGGCATGCATCTGAAAAGAAGGTGGGGAACCACTGATCTATATTGATTTTCCTCCTTCCTTGCTTAGGCAGTATGCTTAAGAGAGAGCGGTGTGCCCTCTTTTCTTGCTTGGGAGCTTCCAGAGGCATGTGGTTGTCCACCATGGGAAATAGGATGGGCCTCTGGGATTCTGCTGTAGGCTTCCTCCCCTCAACATTGCTGGCTATGGGACTGCCCCCACCCATACCTCACGTGCAGCAAAGGCACAAAATACCTCTGCATCTGAGAAATCTTTTCACGACCTGTACTGGGGAAATCAGGACTCTTGAACTTCGCTCTTCCATACCCTCTCTCCCCCAAAGAGCTCTCACTAGGATGAGCCCTGCATCTATGTGTTCTGTTTTGGCATCCCTTATTTTGTATTGCATTGCATTGCATCTCGCAACTTTGATGCATTATCTGCATACATGATTTATCCCAGTAATGTAAGATGACAAATTTGCAAGCATAAATCTGTACATCTGTATGCATTCAGGTCATACAGGGAAATAAAAAAAATGGATTTGCTTCCTCCAATATGAGAGCAGACTTTCAATTTTAAAGGATAACTGAAATGCCCAGCATGCCTCCCTCCAAGCCCTGGGCCCAAAGCAGTCACCCAAGTCATCTGTCCGTTAATTCACCCCTGGCTCCCACCCAGGGCCGGCTCTACGAGCAGTGGGGCCCAATGTGGGTCATTCCTGTGGGGCCCCCTACCTTCCTTGTGCGGGGCCCCCTGCTCACCAGAAGAGCACATGGTGCCATGCACAAAGCTATTGGTACCTATTGGATAAAATGGGAGGTAGGCCTTGCCTCCACGAAAGACTTGGCCCTCCCCTCTATCCACACCATTCCCAGACCTTATAGCAAAAGTCTTTGTGTTATGAATAAGTGGAAATCTGTGTAGTGAAAGGGAGAGTGCAGAGCAGCCATTTTCAACCAGTGTGCCACGGCATACTGGTGCGCTGCAAATGGGCCTCAGACGTGCCACAGGAGTTTGGGTGAGGGTCATGTCTTAGTAGGGACATTGGGGGATGTGAGCCCCACAGCAGCCGTGCCGTGTGCCTTGTCAAAGGTCAAAACATCGGTGGTGCGCCTTGACAATTTTAGCACCTGGTCAGTGTGCCGCGAGATGAAACAGGTTGAAAATCGCTGGTGTAGAGTGTACAGCCTTGCAATGCAGACCTCAGGTCATATAACTAGAATAAAAAGGTAAACGTTTCCCCACGACCGAATGGTCTAGTTGTGACCGACTGTAGAGGGCGGTGCTCATCTCCATTTCTAAGCCAAAGAGCCAGCGTTTGTCCTGAGGACACGTTTCTGTGGTCATGTGGCCAGCATGACTAGGCACCAAGGTGCACAGAACACCGTTATCTTCCCACCAAAGCTGTTCCTGTTTATCTATTTGCATTTTTATGTGCTTTCGAACTGCTAGGTTGGCAGGGGCCAAATGACGGGAGCTCACTCTGTTGAGTGGTCTTGAACGGCCAATTTTCCGGTAATTAAGTTCAGCAACAGCGGTTTAACCTGCAGCACCAACACGTCCCATAACTTGAATATCTGAAGGTATAATGAAGACCACCCTCCTTCCCACAGGAGGGAATTCAGACTGTGTGTTTTTTTTTTTTTTTTGTAATCACTGCTTTAGTACATTGTGCAGTACTTTGTATTTCTCCCACCTTGACATCAGTGACTATACTACTCATGTGTTTGTACTGCAGGCCTTAACCAGACAGAAATTAAAGCAATTAACCCTATTACACTGCAGTTATGAGGAGTTGTCCAACAGCTGTTGAGCAGAGCTCTCTGTGGCCAGATAATGTGCTAAGTGGGGGATAATTACTGGGATTTTAACACTCTTAAACTCGGCTCCAATAACTTTGTCCTCTTAACAGTATCACTAACTTAGCGATGCAGTCACTGGCCTTTCCGGAAGCACTGCCCTCTTGCACGGGCTGTTTTCCATGCAGGGCCTTTCAGAGCTCAGGGGCTGCTCAGAGATTTTGGACTGCTCAGAAAGGGTTTCTTCAGCTGCCTGGTCTGCAAAATCTGGCCTGTTACAGTTCAGGCTAAAGAGCTAACAAAGTCACAAGATGTGAGCTTGAGGAGCACACCCAAAAATGTAAGCGTGAATGCAATAGCAGTGTTTGTGGATAAGCCTGCAGATTTCATACGCTCATGCCTTTTAAGTAGATAGAACTGACTGAGTACTTTCTCAGTGAGATCAAGTTTTATGATCTCGCTTGTTATCTTGCCCTTAACCCAATGGGCTCAGGATTGCACATTGTTCTCTACCCCCCACTTTTAGCACCACCACAATCCTATGAGGTAGATTAGATTGGCAGCGCAATCCATGTACTGCCTTGGGCCAATGCAAGCAGCCTGCATCGCCCCCGAGCTGCCGCGCACGTGCCATAAAGCATGTGCGTGCCAGCGCTGCTGCAGCAGCAGCAACACAAGCAGCTTGCATCGATGCTGCACTGCAGAAACAAGGTGCTGGTGTGTAGCTCCTGGGCCAGCCGAGTACAGCTTGCCGGGCTGGGAGTTTCTGGGCTGGCTGGGAGACGGGCCGGCCTGGGAGGGGGTTGGAGCTTGGATGCGGCCATTAGGGTGCATTCAAGCCTCTGTCCCAGGGCCGCACAACATGCTTGGACCTGCATCTGCTATATAGCGGACACAGATCCAAGCAAGCCCGTTGGGAGAGGCTGTCGCCTATCCCGGGGCAAAGATGTGTCCCGTGGAGGCTCCAACACAGTCCCAACCTGTGTTGGATACAAATGCGCCCTGAACGAGGTTGGTCAAGATCACCTACAGTGCTAGTCTATAAAGGTTTACCCCACCGTGTTCAACGTAGTTTACTTCCAGGAAAGTATGTGTAGCAGTCCTCCCTAAACTGCCGCATGGGAGTTGGGAGCGCTGGAAGTGTGTGTGTGGGGGAAGGGCTATGGCAGTAATGGGACCCCCAGGATCACTCTGCTGCAGGGGCAGAGGGTTTTTTTTTCTACTAACCTCTGCCAGTGCCAATCTCTGAGGTGTGTGGGGATTCTGGGGATCACCTTGCGGCCTTCTCCCTGCTCCCCACCCCTTAAAGGGACAGGGACAAGTGCTTTCTTGGCTGGTGAGTTGCGACCCACCAGTTTGGGAACCACTGATGCATAGGATTGCAGCCCCAGTGAGCCAAAATGATCTCAGTGGGGATTGCACTGCAGGTCTCCCCAGTCCTAGGCCAATATTCTCTCCACTAAGGACCCCACGCTGACTCGCCACATTGATTTTTCATGACGTAAAAATGTGTACACACTGATCTATGCATCTCGTATAAACACCATCATGCAAAATGAAGGGTGTGTCGCAGCAGCGCTAGATCCAAAAACCATGTTCCAAAAACTGGCAACACAATCATATTGATATTCCTAAATGCAGCATTGTGTGGTTTTTCAAGATTGCATTCTCAGTCATGAAAAAAACTGAAGACAGTGACCAAGAGAAGGACTACACAGACAGAGGGCCCAATCCTATCCCACTTTCGAGCACTGGGGCAGCCATGCCAGCAGGGCAGGCGCTGCATCCTGCAGTAGAGGGGCAGTCAGGGAGGCCTCCTCCCAAATGTTCCCTTTCCTTGGCTCTGGATTGTGGTTGCACTGGCACTGGCAAGTTGTACAGGATTGGGCCCTGAGCAGCACAGTCTTTCTGAGGAAATCTGGTATTTGCTATGAAATACAGTGGACATCTCCCCGCTCTTAAGAAAGTGGCTCCTCTGGGAAAAGGTTCCTTCCTGATGCCCCAAGCTGATGACTCACGGATGTTAATAGTGTTCCTTAACACAGTTTATTCTGTAGGCCGTATGAGCCGAGAAGTGTTTGTCAACAGCCAGGGCGCTGCCTGTTTGCAAGTTGTGTGCCTTCATTAAGTCATATGGGAAGCAGAAGAAAATGTGTAAACTGGGAACCGTGTGAAGAAGGGTTGTGAAACAGGGCAGATGTTTGCCATGGAGAGGGCACATAAACAAGCAGCCGAACAAATGTCTAAGTGTGAATCTCCAAGAAGGCAGCTGCTTCAGCCCCATCCGGGCACGTTCTCAGCGTTCTTTAATAGTCAATATTCTGTATGCGTTTGCGTGTGCGCGCGCACAAGAAATGATTTTGTTTCTCAGTAAGAAATTCTGCAGTAATATGGCATTTGAATACTACTTTTAGCCTGCATGGAGCTCACAATCAGCCAAGTCGGGCAAAAGGGACAGGAGGAGACAAGAGCTGAGTGACCTTTGTGAGATGGTGAACCTGGGGCTGCACCAAATGTGCGCATAGGAACACTTTCAGGAGGATGAACTGTGTGCCCCAAACAGGCCTCCACTCGCTTTTTTCACTGTGGTTCACAGATTGATCAGCAGCGGCATTGGTGCCCTTTAAAAATAATGGGGGTTTCTCTTGATGCCAGGTTGAATAGAAGAAGTGATTATGTCGTGGCACCACATAGCCTAGGGGTAGACAACACGGTGGATGTGGTGGTGCAGCAGGTTAAACTGCTGCTGCTGGGCTTTCCGACTGGAAGGTTGGGAATTCAAGACTGCACGACCGAGTGAGCTCCCATTGCTTGTCCCAGCTCCTGCCAACCTAGCAGTTCGAAAGCACCTGAATGCAAGTAGATAAATAGGGACCACTTTGGTGGGAAGGTAACGGCGTTTTGTGCGCCTTGGCGTATAGTCATGCTGACCACATGACCACGGAAGCTTGACAAACGCTGGCTCTACAGCAGTGGTGTCATCTAAATGATTTAAGAACAGGTACTCACTTTTGATTGGCACGTGTCGGGACCCACCCACCAGAAGTGACATCATAAGCCGGAAGTGATGTCATGGCAGGAAGTGACATGAAAAAAGCCCTTTTTGAGGCCTCAGACAATTTTAAACTGACCCAACAGTTGCAACAGTATTCCACAGCACCCCCAGAACATGTTAAGGAGGCCTGGCATCATGTTAAAGTGACCCAACAGTTCCAAAACCCCAGAGCAGCTCATTTTTCAGTGGCAAGGCAAGGCAAGGCTCCGCTCACTGCCTGCCTGCCTGGCTCTGAGAATGTGCAGGCAACTCAAACGTGCAGGAAATTCAAACATTGCAGGGGGCGGAGTTGATGAGTGGGCAGGTGAATGGGCGGGGCCAGCCATAATCCTAGGAACCGGTACTCGCGTACCCCCGCGTACCCCCTGCATGACATCACTGCTCTACAGGCTTTGAAACGGAGATGAGCACTGCCCTCTTCAGTCGGTCACGACTAGACCATTCGGTCGTGGGGAAACCTTTACCTAGACAACATGGGGCTTGCAAGCTGCCAGTAGCTCGTGGAGTGGCTACCAGTAAATCTCTGTCTTTTTTGGACCCAGGGCAGCAGCAGCCGCTGCTGCAGCCAAGCAGCCAGGAAGGACGGGGTGAGAGCACAGAGCTGGCCAGCCCTGTCCTTTCCAGCTGCCACCCTGGAGTCCTGGAGCTTGTGAACTCCTGGCCAGGATGTGCTCTCACAAGATGGGTGTTCAGAGCAGGACTGGTGACTGTAGCCAGATGGGGCGGCAGGAGAAACAGCTTCTCCCCAATGGTGAGAGATGGAGCAGGCAAAGTGTGGAGCGCCAGGTAGGGAAGGAAAAGGCGGCTCCCTCTCCTCCCTGGCGCAGCATGGGGGGGACTTTCTTAGAAGTTCTCCTGCCCTCCCAAACATGACCTGGTGATGTGACCTGCTTCCTTGCTCTGGAGATGTTTCCTATAAAATATTGCGAGGGGGGGGGAGAAACCGGGACAGCGACAGCCTATTAGTTACTGATCTGCTACTGTGTGTGCATTGCTTCTTGGAAGGATCCCCTCCCCACTACCCTGCTCTGGCAATTTTTTCCCTATAAATAAGTGGGGAGATCACAGTAGCTCTCTGCCAGTTAGTCCTTTTGTCAAATAACTCACATATATCCAATGGTTGCCTACCCCTGACATAGCCAGTCAAGCCTGATTCAATGATTCTGTCATAAAGCCAATTCAAAGGAAAGGCTTCTCTCCTTGCTCTCAGTGAGTGTTCACAGGCCACGCTAAATATTGCTGACAAAAGATTTCCCAGCTGATAAAAGCTTTTCTTTTGCAAAAAAAGAAAAAGGGCTTCCTCTTCAGTGCTCTCTGAAGCACAGGAGCAGGGCCACGAACACACCTGGCCTACAATCCCAACTATTTGACCACAGTGGGCTGCTGTAGTTTGAACACCTACATGGGGTGTAGAGAGACAGAAGAAGAGGCACACAGGCAAGAAAAAAAAAAGTCTTGATGAATAATGCACTGGATGAATTTGGCCTCTTCTTCCACTCCAGGAATCCCCGTGAGCAAATCAGCACGTTGTTGCATTTATTCATTACTGGGAATTATTCAGAGAATGTTTTACCCACATTCTTTGTTCCGACTCTGTATGCTGGATGGGAATTGTTCTTTCTCAGGGACTGCAAAGGAATTTCATCCCTATTTAGAAAGGCCTGGCACAAGACTGGTGTGGTAATAGGTTTCTGCTACGGAGGCCTACAGGGTGCAATGATTCCTCTGCCTTGTTCCGGACTATCTGCCTTGGGTGATGCTTATTTGAACCTCATTAAAGAGATGTAAATGACTTTCACAAGCCATATGGTAATCTGGTTGTTAACATAAGGACCGAACTGGAGCACACATCTGTGGCTACTCTTCTGCAGCTCTCTGTTCTGTTCTCTCCTACAGTGAAAGCAGCCATGCTGTGTCCAGGGCAGGGGGAAATTCCAGTGCTAGCCAAAAATGTTTGCAAATGCAATTCATTCCAAGTGAAAAATGTGCCCCTTTAAAAGAGCAACTGAAAGGAAACCAGATGGAGATTATTAAGTGTCTGGGGGTGCTGCCCTCATGAACTTTCCAGTACCAGGGTAAGGGCAATGCAGCTCCTGGGTCAGGGAACAAACATTCCCTTACCTTGAGGAGGCCTCTGTGACTACCCCCCATTGCAGGATCCAGCACATGCCCCATTGGCACAGCTATGTCAGTGCTGGAATGTTGGTCAGGATTGTGACTTGGTTCAGGCAGCTGAGTCCACCAGAGAAGACTAAAGACGAAGGTTCTCCGTTATGTAGTTGCTATGCTAAATATAAGTATACATCAGTTCTTGAATCTTACACTGAAGGTGCAATCCAAACCTGGAGTTAGGCCAGCAAAATTTGTCTGGCACAAGGGACACCTTAAAGTATGTTTGGACTACTCTTGGAGCCAGAGAGACCAGCACACAGATGTGCGCCATCCTCCCTATCAGAGTCTGGGAGTGGTCCAAACGCACTTTATGGTGGCCTTTGTGCCAGCCAAACTTTGTTGGCCTAACTGTGCAGGCCTAACTCCAGGTTAGGATTGGGCCCTGAGGTAGAGAACAACCAGTGGTACCACGAGCAAGATACCAATCTCTAGTGTGACCTTAAAGCTGGACTTAGTAAGAAGCAAAATGGGAGCAGCTGAGAGGTCCAGAAATGTTCCACTCCTGCTGCAGGCAGCTGGAGAAAAATGTAAAATGTAATTTGATTTTTCCTAGAAGTCATCGGAGCTGTGGGGGAAATCAATAAAAAGGTAGCCTTTTTTAAGCAGGGCCTCAAGCTGTTGATTTAATACTTTTTTTTACTAACTACAGGAAAATAATAACTACAGAAGAAAAGTTTAAATACAATATTGCAATTCAAAAAACAATAAGTCTGAGGAATATTGGATACCAAGGAAAAATGTGAGGTGTTTTTTTGTACAAGGCAACAAGGCAGGTAGAGGCTGGTTGGAATACTGTGGCTGATCTGGGCAAGCTGAGCTAGGCCTGCAACTTTGGGGAGCTGGCTGACTCATTAGCAAGGGACCAAATTGTTCTAGGCATTCCCCATTGCAAAGGGGGCGGCAGATTGCTAGGAAGGAAAGATCCAGCATTAGAAAAGGCAAGTTAAGTGTGCCAAGCGGCAGGAATTACCCCGGAAGGAATAGACTTCCTGGAAGGAAAGGGTCCGACTGAGTCTGTGGGCAGGATGATGCTGTTTGTTGATCATAACAGAGTGCTGAGGGGATCCTTGCCAAAGTCCATGTTTGCTTCTATGGAACAACCAGCAACAAGCTGCAGACAGCGTGGGAGCACACAGGCACCAGAGCAATGGCTGGCTTATGGAAAAATTGGCAACAAATGCCAAAAGATGGGCCACTTTGCCACAGGTCGCAGACAGCAGAGTGGAAAGGAAAAATCTGTGGGGGGTTGCAGACAATATTAGACAGTTCTGCTTCTGAGGAAGAAGAATTCTGCATTAATCTTTCCTGCAGTCAGGTTCATCAAAGGACTGGAACAATTCAGTACAACAGGGAGTGTAAAACTGGACACTGGAGAACAAATGACTGTGGCGCCTGAGGGTGGGTGACAGAGGAGACTCAGCTATTGGGCCAAAAGAAAAGTGAAATGGGCACTCCAATGCTAATCTGTGTTGGAGTAGGCAGGCTGGCCGACAGGCCTGTGCTGGAGCCTAATGCAGGCTAGGAGGCTGCTGCAGCTCACCTTGGGGCAAGGGGATGTTCCTCTCTTGCCTTGCAGTAAGCCCTTAGCCAGCCCTATAGGGCTGCTCAGATCTGCGTCTGAGCAAAATAGCTGGCCCAAGTCCGAACAGCCATGAGCGGCCTAGATTGGGGCCACCCAGCCCCGGGACAGCCATTAGGCTGTCTCCTGTCTCCTCCCCCCCCGGCTGGCCCACCCAGGGATCCACCCTCCCTCTGCCCTGTTACTCCTCGGGCACATGCAGAACGAAGCCAGTGCTTGGCCAGCACAGCTGTGGGGCGGCGTGGCAGCTGTGGGCCAGCACTGCTGCCTGTGCGGGCCCAGCATCCAAATCCATGGCGCAGAGGTGCCTTACAGCACATTTGCAACAGTGTTGGTCCAGCCCAAGAGTGCTGTGCTGGCAGAACAGCAGTTTAAGGTTGTGCTCTAAGAGAACTAAGAGCATGTGGGGGGAAAGGTAGTATCAATGATGGACGTTGCATGGGAAAGCAATGTTCAAAATGCTATATTTGACTTCGAACATGACGCTGAAGATGAGCCATTTATGTTGAGGTTTAAAATGCAAAGAGCTGAATCTAAACCGCAAAAATGTACAGTATTCTTTTGAGGAGAAAAAGTGTGGCAGAGGATCATTTTACTGATATTTTTGAGGGAATGAATAAACTGCACATGGAAGGCTGCAATCCTATATTCTCTTTCCTGGGAGTAAGCCCCATGGGACATAATTGGACTTGGCGTGGTAGACATGCCTAGGATTGTGCTCAGAGTGCAATGCTGAACAGATTACACCAGTGGTTCCCAAATTGGTGGGTTGTGGCCAACCAGAAGAAGGCTGTTCTCTCTTAAGGGGAGTGGTCAAGAAAGGAACACACACACACACACACACACACTCTTCTGGTTTTATGATGAAAACTGAAAAGAGCAGCAACACTAAACGCCCATTGCTATATCTTGTGCTGGACACAAGCAGGTTGGAGATCTCAACAAAGGAAGAAGATTTTCCTACCCTTACTCCAAGTGAAGCCCCAGCCTGCTCAATGGGGCTTCTTGATTCTGTGCCTGCTACAGTAAATCACGGGCACACTCGAGGAGCCCCGTGTCAGGCTTTCATGCCCCACACAGGGGATAGGATCCGGAGGAGGAGGCCTCCAGCCTTTCCCTCACCAGTAGCACAGCTACCTATGGGAGGGGCTCAGTGCCCCAGGTGCCATATTCAGGGGGGCATCACCACTGAACCCCCAAATTCCTAAAATCGTGAGTTTACAAAATAATATGGTCATGCTGTATACTGTTGGATGTGGAATTGCACCTGGAATGCAATGAAAAAAAAAACTCTAATATCTCTATTCTGGAAAACGGTATGGCCAAAAAACTAAAAATAAAACTTTTGAACAAATTGTGATTTTTAAAATCGTGGTTTTAAGGAATAATACCATCATGCTGTATATTGTTGGATGTGGAATTTCATCTGGAACTCAATGGATAAAATCAGGGTGTAATATCTCTATTCTAGCAAAAGATGGCCAACTAAGTAAAAATCGTAAAAATTGCGGTTTTTTAAATCACAGTTTTAAGGAATAATACCATGTTTTAAGCTATATACCATTGGATGTGCAATTTTACCAGGAATTCAATGAAAACCCCCAGAGTGTAATACCTTAATGTTAGCAAAGGTTATGGCCCAAAAAACAAAAAAACCCAAAATACAAGTTTCTTATGCAGGGGTGTCAAACATACAGCCTATGGGGCTGCATGATGAGTCCCCCAGAACCTTTCTATCTGCCCCCAGTGGGGTAGCTAACTGTGGAGCGGGGGGCGCAGCGCTCCAGGTGCCATCCTTAAGGGCAGGCGCGTACCTGGGTGAAACCGCGCCCAGGGGCACACAACGTCATGACGTCGTGACATCATGATGTTGCCAGGAAGAATTGCACGTGTGCACGCGCTCAGTTCCACCCAGCAAGCAGGAATCAGGTGGGGGGGAGATGCAGCTTTCCCTTGCCTGATTCTCCGCCTGTCAGAACCCCCACGCCCCTTGTCGGCAGGAAACGTCGGCAAGGGGCGCACGCAGGCACAGTTCCTCCCGGCGAGCAGGGAACCTGGTGGGGGAAAGACGCAGCTTTCCCTCGCCTGATTCTCCGCCCGTCGGGAGGAACCCCACGCGCCTTTGCCAGCTTTGAAAAACAAAACCGGAGTGCAATATCCTTATTCTATCAAAAGGTATGACCAAAAATAAAAAAGCCGCTTTTAATGCAAAAATCAGTTTGTTAAAATCATGATTTTATGGAATAATTGTATCATTATATACCATTTGATGCAGAATTTCCTGAAACAAACCTGTGTGTAATATCTTCATTCTAGACACACACACACACACACACACACACACACACACCCAAAATACAACTGTTTTTTGCAGGGGTGTCAAATATACAGCCCTCAGACCTGCATAATGAGTCCCGCAGAACCTGTAGCACTGGCCTAACTCCAGGTTAGGATTGCGCCCTGGTTGATGTCACTGGTGGGAAGTTTGGGTGCTGTTGCTCACTGGCTTAAATGACTTTTAAGGTGGATTCTAGATATGGTGGACAATAGTCTATCAGTGGTTATTAACTACATGTTGGCTACACTGATCCTCCAGATGCAGGGGCAGTATGTCACTGAGTACTACGTGCAGAGGAGCAATAGCAGGGAAGGATTCAGACGTTCATCCATTGCTTGTGGGGGAATATTGACTGCATTTATTTTCTGGCCATTATTATTACTCATTTCCTGTCATGACTATTACTATCTCGGCCTCACTTCCTGTGCAGGGTTGTTGTGATGACCAAAGAAGTGCACACCACCGTTAGCTCCTTGGAGGAAGCTTCTTGGAGGTATAAAATGTGAATGAATGAATGAATGAATAATTTTGCTGTGGGAGGGGGGTTGTAACAAAATTAAGTCGCCCCGGGTGCAAAATGGCCTAGCTACGCCACTGTCCCTCACCCTGCTCTGCCCTCACCATGCTCAGAAACGCCTCCTCCCTGCCCTCACGCCACCCTCCCCTTGCCCCTGTGCCTTCTCTTCATCACTGGCTGGGGGTCCTGTTGACCGGGCGGTGCAGGCTTCCCTGCTGGCACCACATACTCATTGGGTGGAACAAACATGCTGTAAGGCCGTAAGGCACCCACTGCCAAGGCTTTAACTGCAGCACTGGCAGTTCGGCAGCCCCACATCTTGTCTATATAAAGAGTGAGCCTATTTCCATTCCTGCAAGGATAGAACTCTTCAGTGAGCTTCCAAAGGCAAAACACTAACCGGGGTGCACTGTGTGGATTTTGGCAGGTGCTTTACCCAAAATGTGTATCATTATAACAGTTTAACACACCATCTGGGAGGTTTTTTGTTTTTTAAGGCTTCCATTTGGCTTGAAGTCCTTTCCTGAGGTATTTCATTAAAAAGTGCAATACCTTTTTGAGGGCCTAGAGCACAAGGGCCTGGAGGAACATGAGTGGAGACTACCCAGAGTGCCAGAAAGGGCTCAGGCAGAAGGTCTTGACAAACAGGAATGAAAATTTCAGCTTCAAGGTAAATACAGTACACTGAAGGGAAACAGATGACCAGGCAAGGAGTTCAGGTAGGAAGTTTGTGAACACAGACAATTACAAGCAATTTCGGCACAAAGTATTTCGAAATTTCTGAGAGTGATCAATTTTGTTGAAAAATTTAACTCCAAACTGGCTGACAGTACTCCCGTTTTAAGAGCAGTGCTACGGAAAAATTCACACTGATCCTGGCAAGCTTCAGTGCTTTGCTTATATCATACATAAATACATCGTAAAACACAGCAAGAGGGAAGCAGTATATCCTACTTACATATAGTCTTCTACTACCAACTTAAAATGTCAAAAAGCAACAAAATCTATCCCCGACAGCCTTTCTTATACAGTATTATCCAGTTAATTCCCCTTATTACAGTTATTTTAATTATTTCCATTTATCCTATTCATCAAATCCACATATCATTCTTCTTCTCTCTCCTATGTAAGAAGTCGATGAGTGGTTTCCAATTATTCACAACAATATTTATTGACTTCTCTAAGTAAAATCGTACGTTTATCCATTTCCACCAATTCCAAAACTTTTATCCACTATTCTCCATCCAAGGGTATTTCTGTATTGTTCCAATATTGTGCATAAAATATTCTCACTGCACTATTCATATATAAAAAATAAAGTTTCAAATTTTTGGTCCAAATGTTCATCTTTTATACCCAACAAAAAGGTTTCAGGTTACACCTGACCTTATGTGACAAGTCACATACAATGAGCAGTTTATTCAGCATCCCCAAGGGAAAAAAGACCCTCCCAACCCTTCAGCTGTATCTGTTCCATGCATGCTCAGATGCCCCCACTCAAACAGAACCACAAAGGGTAATAAAATGACACATGTGTAGGCTGGCCATATCAACAGCAGTTTCCCCATGATGCCCCACATGGGTGAAGACCTGTATTCATGGGTGAATAATAATTCATTATTTGCTGTGTTTTGCTTACTCTCTGCTTTGTGGTGTAAAAATTGAAAATGACATGGTCCCACCATGTATTGCAAATATTTTCTAAAAAATCCAAAACACTTCTGGTTCTCAGCATTTTGGATAAGGGATACTCAACCTGCATTTAGAGATACAAAAAGAGGCATTCGCCCTGGCATTTGGTCACAAGAAGTTGCATATTTTTGCATGTTGGGGTGGAAATAAATCACACGCGTCTTGGTGTAATGGCAAAGAACGGAATGTCTGATGCTCCTCTTGGGATGCAGAATCTTTTCTTATTGTTACAGTTGTAAGATTGCCACTTTCAGTACACCCCAGGTAAATTTCTTTTTGTAGCCAATAACCTTTCTAGAGTGCGTGATTGAAAAATTAACAGGCAAGATGTGGAAACCAAGCCATTTCATGTACATTTGATTAGGAAACTGTGTCCTAGCTCGGATGCAACATGGAGTCAGAAAGCAAAAGCCACAGGATAGGATCAGATTCTGTAGACCGTTACCAGGGCTATTACCACTTATTGGCCTGGGCATTGTGTGCCAGCCTATATAACTGTTTGAAAGAGGAACTTTCTATACTGGGCAGCATCTTAATGAATAGGAAAAGACTTGCAGTTCTCCAGAGCATACAAAGGGCTATGTCAGAAAGATTGCATGAAGGGCACTCTTCATGCAGTCTTTCTAGCATTGTCATTTTTTGCACATTGAAAAGGGCAAATAAAAGGCCAAAGACTTTTTGTTCTGGCCTCAGGTCAACCGTGGTGTAGAAGCCTTCATGTGTGAAGATGTGCTGTTTGCCAGAAACACAGAACCTGTCACTCAAAAGAGCATATGAAGGCGATCAAGGAGCTCACTTCTGCATGGACAAAAATTGGCATAGATCAGTGTCCATTTGTTGGAAAGTCATCACTAACTGTTTCTCTCACTCCCTGGTGAGTGTTTTCACTATAAGATATCCCAGTGTTCGTAGGGGGGAAAATCAAGTCCATTTTTTGCAAGACATGGAATACCTGAGGTGTTTCAGACAAATAATGGCCCTTGGTTTGTGTGCCATAAGTTCAAGTAGCTTGCTGTTCTTCTGCCAAATTCCCTGCTGGGCCTCCCCAAGGCCCACACTAGGCTAACTAGTTTCCCCTCCAGAGCAGCCTCAGAGATAGGCAAGAGGGAGGGGCCTCCTCTCTTCCAGCAGCTTTGCTTGGGATCACCGGCTGGCCAGCCTCTTCCAGACTGCCCTCATCACTGGCTTAGCTCCAACTTACCCTAAGTCTAGCACCAACAAACCCCACCACCAAACTATAGGCAGTCAGCTTGCCCAAGCCACAACTGCCTCCTCCACTTGGTGGCTCCAGCGGCATGGCAGCCATACAACAGTTCCCAATAATTTCCCACAATAAACTTACCTTCCTTTAGCCAGTCAGTCCATCCATCCAGTCTGTACAACAGTCCTTCAGGCAGGCAGTCCAGCCAGCATTCCATCAGTCATTCTCAATCCATCCATCCAGCACCTACCTGGTGCTACCTACCCTCCTCCAGCACCTATCAAGGTCCTAATCACCCTGCCTTTAGCAGTCCTTTAAGGATCCATCCAACACCTACCTGGTGCCTTACTCCAGCTCCTGCCTCCCACTTTATACTGAGGCCAGCCAATCGGTGTCTGTTGCTAGGCAGGCTCTAGCATCAGCCATGCCCATCTGCACCTGTGCTGACCTCCATTGCCAGGGGCCTCATCAGCCTACAGCTGTGCTCCCAAGGCTTGCAAAGAACTTGGGGGTTAACCCTATAATCCCTGGTTTATCTGGGACAAGGGGCCATTGCTGATACCATTCCCTATCTTCTTGGGGTATCTCCTGCCTTTTCCAATACACTCGCATGACCATTTAGATGTCATTCAGAGTCCCAAATATTCTCATTCCAATGGTCTTCCTGACAATGGAATGAAGATAGTTCTGAAATTACTTCAAAAAGCAGAGGAGACTAGCACTGATCCAGGCTTGGCTTTGATGAATGACATGGCATCTCCTGCTGAGCTGTAGTTTGGATTGTTTGAACAAGGTTGCCCGGCTTGTTGGAAGCTGATGGAGTTGGACAGTCTGAAGTACGTATGGAAACATCAAATGAAAAAATACAGTAGAGGCATATTATGACAAGGTCTCACAGGACCTAACGCCATTGTTGCCAAAGGACACAGTGCTTGATTATGATGGCTCAGCATGGACTCAGGCAGCAGTAGTTACCAAGGAAAAAGCTCCACAATCCTGATGTGCGTGGCAGCATCAGATGGTAGATCATACCACAGATGACTTCAATTCATTGCAAGAGACTCAGGATCTACATAACCTGCACACAGTGATGGTGTCTGGAACAAAAGCCAGGCACAGGGTGAACACACTAGAAGACGGATCTTCAAGACTGTGCAAAGGACTGCAGAATCTGAATGATCGCTGCTAAAAATGGGAATCATTTGTGAGAGGGGGTTAGTTTGGGGTGTGTATATTAATCTCTCACCTACTGTCGGCAATGCTTTTCCTTTCCCTCCTTTTCTATGTTGATTAATCCCTGAGTTGTGGCGAGTGGTAAAAGAGCAGATTGTGCTACTTGGCTAATAGAGATTGTGAAGATAAGTTTCCCTTAAGAGATGGGCTGAAGGAAAACCAGAAAAAATATTACTAGGTGAAGGTGTGGCCAGGTCCATCATAAGGAATCAAGAAGCCTGCACTCACAAACAGCAATCTTTCTGCTTAAGTAAATTGTTTCATCAAACAAACCAATTTGCTCACATCACCCATTGTTGAGACCTTTTGTATATAGCTTGGTTGTTCAAATGGAACAGGCTCCGGGATAGTGTAGTGCAGTGTTTCTCAAACTGTGGGTTGTGAGCCAATTTCAGGGGGGTCATGTATCACCTAGTATGGCCATCATTGAAAATATGGGAAGATGGGATGCTGGAAAGGGGGAGGGCTGTGTAGTTATTTTGCTTGTGTAAAGGTTGTAAAAGGGCTTTTTTTCCCCTTTCTGATTGACTTTGCTATTGGAAAATGGCCAAGAAATAACCCAACTGATTGCTGCATTCTCAAGAAAGCAGCAGGCTCTGGCATCACAATGATGGCACTTCTGGCCATGACATCACTTCTGGTGGGTCCTGGGCAGATTGTCTTTCTAAAAAGTGAGTCCTGGTGCTAGAATGTTTGAGAACCACCAGTGTAGTATGTCTGCAGCATCTCTCATGAGATGACACACAGTTGCCCCCATTCAAGTCAGGGCATTTTGAAAGGTTTGTTTTGTTTTTAATTATGTTTAATAGTTTTGAGGTTGAGGATCTTAATGACAACAAAGCAAAGATGTGCAAGCCCACAGTCTGTCCTCTGAGACCAGTGCTCCATTTACAGGATAGTTTTTGTAAGGCTATGCAGATCCCAATCCAAGACTGACACTTCTCCCTTCTTTTTTCACAAAAAGGGGACACCATTAGGCTTTTATCCTAAGGCAAAGCTAGCCCCCCACATACAGCAAGGCAACCCCGCCCCCAATAATGCTCCTGCACTACTTAGGGCTGGAGGGAACAGAGCAGTATAAACGAAGTTGCTCTCATTACGAAAAGAAAAAAAATCATTTCTACAAGCCCTAATGAAACACAGATGTAGGAGCTTTCTGATTATCTCCACCCAAACGATCTCCTCCTCAGGGTAGTTCCGACTTCAGACGCTTGATGTGTATTGGTAGGAGATAATTGCAGCCAATTCCTGCTGGCAGCCTTCCAGACAACACTTAATACTAACAACTGCTGGGTTGCGTGGGGGAGGCACCGGGTCCCTTGAGAGGAAACAATTAAAGCCACTAATTGATCAGGCCCATCACCTTTACCTCTTCCCCCTCCTCTCCCAAGGTTTGGAACTCTCTATCATTGTGATCGTTTTCCCTGTTCCTTGATGCTTCTGAGGCCTCTGGCTGTCTTGATGCAGCTCTGTGATGCTCGTGCTGACCTGAGAACAGAAAAATTCTTTCCCTGGAAAAAGCAGCCACCTTTGGGGAGCCTTTCATGGACAGTAGTGGCCAGGGGGGGGCTCAGTGCTATGTTTTGCAAGGTGCTTTACCTTGCTGTATAAACTACTCATCTCCCTCACTGTCTTAGCCAGTCCTTGCGGTGAAAGCAACGCCTCTGCTTTGCTTATTGGTTATAACAGGTGGGGGAGAGGAGCAGTTTACACAGCAAGGTAAAATCCCCCTCACTCCCCCTCTAGGGATGCTGTGGTTCATGGATACTCTTCCTGCTCCAGAATCTAGACTGGACTGTAGCCCATTATTTCTCCCCAATGAGAGACAAAGAAACAGTATGCATAAGCATTAGGACTGTTATAACAAACAGTCATTTGATGTGAGTGAGAGCCCAATCCTATGCATGTTTACTCAGAAGTAAGTTCCATTAGTCAACAGGGCGTACTCACAGGTAAGTGCAGTTTTTAGCTGTAAAGGCAGGGTATACTTTCATAAAACGAATAAGTGTGGCTAGAATTGCTGCCCTCATCTTATTAACTTTGGATGAATGGCAATTGCAATCAAAGCTCAGAAGGGTTAAAAGGTTATAATCACAGGAGGCCTTTGTCTAGGGCAGTGATGGCGAACCTTTGGGGCTCAGCATGTCAAAACTTAGGAAAAGGCTTAACTTGGCCGTGCTGGCGTATCAACCCCTCTCCCAAACGAAAGAGAAACAATTCTTTATATTCATGTATTGAAACAAAAAACACAGTCCAATCATGTGTGGTGCTCCATATTACATAAAGAAAAATCTAATAATTACAAAAATGAAAAATGAGTGAAACAAATTCAGTTTTTAATCATGTATTGGTGAATGCTGGTGTGTCATCCCAAACGTTGTGGTGTGTCACCTTTGACATGAGTATCATAGGTTTGCCATCACTGATCTAGTACTTTGGAGTATTCAGGCGCTTCACTGACTTTATCTCAAGTTATCCTTACAACAGCTCTGCACTGTGGATTAGTATCGTTATTCCTGTCTTGTTGGGCAGGTATTTGCTCATAGCCACTTTATGAGTGTGAAGCCAAAGCCAGATTTGAAATCATAGCTTCTCCTCTCACACTCTTGGTCACAGATACATGTTGGTCCCATCTTGCATTGTTGATTAGAGCTGCACTGAAAAACTGAGTAAGGACACATATGCCCATGCCATTAAAAGAGCAGAAATGTGCAAATTGCTAGGGGAGGCTGGCCCACCAGGACCCCTCCTCCTTACTTAGCACTAGTTAGACCAGTGGATCTCTTGAGCAAACTGCGGATTAGGAGAACCCACAAGTGAGTCACAACCTGATTTTGGGTGGGTTGCGAAACTTACACACTGATAGCAGTTGCGATCCTGGCCCAGGTGCTGCCACCTGGACTCATGGCCTGCCCTGCCCTTGAGTCACTGTAAGTGCAACTTTACCTCAGTAGTTCTTACAACAGCCCTGCATTGTAGACTAGTATCATTTGTCTTCTTGTGCAGAGAGAGATGCCTGCTCAAGGCCGCTTTCGGAGGCCAAGCCTTTCTAGCCCATTGGTGTTTGAGAAGAACTCATGGCCAGAAAGTTCCAACTTCTAGCTTGGGGGCTTGTCACACAGGCCAGCTGTGCACAAAGCCAGGTCACAGTAGGAAGCCTCATAACGCAAGATTAATGGCAGTGGTGTTATCCTACTGGAACGCTGGGCAGGACATCCGGGTGATTGGCAGCCCGCCCGTCGCGTACTGCAGCGTTACACCATTTGCATAACGTACGCAAGAAGCGTAATTGGTTACGCAAACGGCATAACGCTGCGGAACGCGACGGGCAGGCTGTCGATCACCCAGATGTCCCACCCAGCGTTCCGGTAGGATAACACCACTGATTAATGGGGAGAGGGTGAATAAGAAAAATAATAATAAAGTGAAGGCAATTGAAGAGGGATCTTTAGCTGGATTGCTCTAATGATAAAAGATGGTGTTCTGCCAAATTCCCTGCTGGGCCTCCCCAAGGGCCCCAATGCCCACAACTAGGCTAACTAGTTTCCCCGCCAGAGCAGCCTCAGAGAGAGGCAAGAGGAAGGGGGTTCAGTCACCCACTGGGCCTCCCCGCAGCTTTGCTTGGCATCACCACTGGCCAACCTCCTCCAAAGTGCCCTCATCACCAGCTTAGCTCAAAATACCCTAATGTAGCACCAACAAACCCCACCACCATACAACAGGCAGTCAGCTTGCCTAAGCCACAACTGTCTCCTCCACTTGGTGGCTACAGGGGCATGGCAGCCATACAACTGTTCCCCACAGTTCCCACAATAACCTTACCTTATCCAGTCCTTTAACAGTCAGTCAGTCAGTCAGTCTGTCTGTCTGTCTGTCTGTCTGTCTGTCCAGCACCCGCCCAGTGCTAATCACTCTTCCTTTAACAATCTATCCAGCATCTGCCCAGGTCCGTCCCTGCAGCTCCTGCCTCCTACTTTATACTGAGGCAGGCCAATCGGTGTTTGTTGCTGGGCAGGCTCTACCATCAGCCACACCCATCTGCACCTGTGCTAACCTCCCTTTATAGCCAGAGCCCTCATCAGCTTGCAGCTGTGTTCTTGCTGCAGGCAGAGATCTTGGGGGTTAACCCTGTAATCCCTGGCTGATATGGACAAGAGGCCACTGCTGATACCATCAGGTGTGCATGGAGGCCCAAGCGCACCCCATGGCTGGTGCTGAAACTGTATCCCCCCACATCGCCCCGCCCCCACGCGTCGCTCAGACACACCTCCCTTAGCCCGGAAATGCTCTATTTCCGAGCTAAGGGAAACGTGGGCAGGCAGGAGGGCAGGCGGGCGGTTCTGCACACAATGGCGCCCCACCACTGCCCAGTGCCCCATGGCTCGCGCTATGGGGGGCCACAGGTAAGATCCATGCCTGGATACCATTTCCTAATTCCTGGGGGTATCTCCTGCCTTTTCCAATACAGATGTTTGCCACATCCAGTGGGAGAGGAAGAGACACGTGCCTTTCATTTTGCAAATGCCCCAGCTATGACCACTTGTCAAAAAGGATTTTGTCACAGATCTTTTCCTGAGCCCAGTCATCGCAAACATTATTAATGGAATTGTCCAAAGCTGTTAACCTCAGTGGCAGGGCAGCTTGGGGTCAGACATTCACCAATGCCTTCCCTTTGGCCTAATGAAATGGTCAAGATGGGAAGATGCATCTCGCAGAATGATCCATTATAGGGAGGATGAATGTTTGGAATACATAAATCAGTGGAATGGGCATCAGGGCAGGAACACTTCATTAATGAATGAGTGGCATTTTTATTGTTGCAATCTGAGCTAGACAATCTCCCCGCACACAGATGAATGCAAATTTCACTATATATGAACAAGATACAATAGTAAAATATCAGCATAATATGGATCAATGAAGCAAGCTCCAGAACTGGACGAAGAAGAATTATACTTGAACTGTTTTCCCTGGTATTACCTGGTTGACATCTCCCTGGCTCTGCCTCCTCTAGCAGGATGGACTTGGTTGACGGGCATTCATGAAATTTTGACAGTCGTGGCTAGATGGTTGCTGGTTGGTAAAGTACTCTTTGGAGGCCCATTTTTGACTCTGTTGATCCCTAGTTTACAGTGCATGGACTTTCTCCCTATTTATTAGAGGTGGAATGGTTCATAGTCTCCAGATTGTGTTCTAGTTCTCCATCCGCCCAGCCTGCCTTTTGGATTATTTATTGCACCACTTTTGAATATTCCAAGCCCTTCATGTACATTATCCAGTCCTGTGCCATTATCCCCCTATTGCAGATGATGGGCAGAGGGGGGCATGGAAGGTTTGCATTGTAGTTTGCATCAAGCTATGGGCAACCCAATCCTATTCTGCCTGGCTGCCCGTGGAAGCAGCAGTAGCCAAGTGGCTACTGCTGCATCCTGCTGGTGCCAGGTAGGCACTGGAGACTTCTTGGAGGATGGGGACGTTCGTGGGGCTCCTCGCATCTGTGCCTGCGAAACTGTGCCAGCTAACCACAGAGGTCTGGATCTGGTGTGCAGGTCACCACCACTCGCACTCCCTCCTGCCCTGACCAGAACTGGCATGATGCCGCCGGCAGTATCACTTACTGCTCACCAGCTAGTGTTGTCACCTCTGGACGGTTGGGGGCTGGCACTGGCCCGGCACCAGCGGTAAGGCCTTCCTGCGGACTTACCGCTGGCGTTGAAGGCACTTTATGGTGCCTTCACAACAGAAGCGTGGGCAATATGCACCCATGCTAAGCCTGATAAATCGGGCCCTGGGTTAGGGTTAAGATTAGAGTTCACAACTGCGGAGAAATCTGAACTGGGGGCTTCTCAGCTCACACTGATTACCCACCTCATTTCGTAATCTGTCCCGATTGGGTTCTAGACGAGTGTCTCCAGATCTTTCTTTTTTGCTTCTATAGAGAGAGAAAGGAAACAGACCACGGCATGGTACACCCACCTGGGCAAATGGACTGTTCAGGCAGGCAGGATGGCCAGGCATTTCTCACTTTTCAGGGATGTCTAATTTCAGAACCTCCCCTCTTCTTCCAGGTGTCCAAAGAACAGGCTCTGCACCACTCCACAATGTCCCTTTTCTTTGGAAAACGTTGATCTGGCAAGCATATCTGTACGAGTTACAGCAAAACAGGGTAAACTAGGGCAAGAGCTACAAGTTAACAATAGCTTTTCACCATTAAGACTGCGACAGTCAGAGCGGAACACCGGAGATCTGTAATTAGGTAGCTTTGCCAGAGCAAAGAAAGGTCAGAGTTGCTTTGTATCAGAGTTTCTATTCTCTTGTCTTTTATCCACCCCTTTGTACATTAGTATGTTTTATAGCAGTGGCTCTCAAACTGGTGGATCACGACTCACCAGCCAGGGAAAAACTCATCCCTGTTCCTTTAAAGGACAGGGGAGAGGGAGAAGGCAGCAATGCTATCCGCAGGACTGCACTACTGTAGGGGTGGAAGGTTTTTACCTACTTACCTCTGCCAGTACCTGCCTCCGGGAGTGCTTCCGCACAGATGCCTCTGCAGGGCTCCCCAAGCCTCCAAAATAGTTTTTAAAAAGCAATTGAAAACTACTTCTGGTTTTCGATTGAAACCAGGAAGTGTGTTTTTGTTTGTTTCTTTACTGTTCAGGAGGCTTGGGGAGCCCTGCAGAGGCATCTGTGGGGCTCCCCATACCACATACTGGCAGAGGAAGGTATAATAAAACCCCTCTGCTCATACAGCAGTGTGATCCGGGGGTGGTGGTGGTGGTGGTGGTGTCACATTGCTACCATAGCCCCCACACACTTCCAGTGCTCCCAACCCCCTTGTAGCAGTTTAGGAAGCAGAGTTTTATAGGGAATAATAGAAGCCATGGAAATCTAGGGCCATTCAGAAGCTGATGTCAGCTCATCCTGTGTCTTGGAAGTAAGATTAGTTCATTATTATCATTTAAAGCCCCAGAGCCTGCAACACGGACCTCATTACCTGTTAATTGTCTTTTTCTGTGACCTCCCTTCTGTACTGCCAGGCTTCCATCAAACTGGCTTTGAGAATTTCCTACCGAGCACTCGTTCCTTCCTTGCACACTCTCATAAGCAACAACATACTGTATCCTTCCTTTGTGTCATAGTGAGACTCCAGGGTAGGGTTACCAGATACAAACAGGGACAGAGTGCCTGTACCTTTAACCATTGTCTAGCAGAGGGAATGTTGGCAGGTGCAGCTTTTTAAACCCTTCCATGTTGAGCTGCATCTGCCAAAATTCCCTCTGCTAGACAGTGGTTAAAGGTATAGCCACTCTTTCCCCTTTTGTATCTGGTAACCCTACTCAAGGGAATATGACCCTTCATGCCAGCCTACACCTACTCCATTGTAACTTGAACTCACTGCTTCATATCCTACCCTCACTTCCTGATATGGAAATGCTTCCCTTCTTAATGTTTAGGGTTACCAGATACAACCTGGGACAGAATGCCTATATCTTTAAGCATTGTATAGAAGAGGGAATTTTGGCAGGTGCAGCTTTTGAAACCCTCCCATGACGAGCTGCACCTGCCCAAATTCCCTCTTCTATACAATGCTTAAAAATATAGATTCACTGTCCCAGGTTGTATCTGGTAACCCTATTTATGTTGAGCTTGGTACATATGTACACACACTGTTGGCTCACTTTAGTCTTGATTAATGCATGAAAAGACTCCTTTGGAAATCATTGTGATTTAGGTAATATGAAAGTTCTAGATGCAGGAAGTCAGGCAAAGTCTGACCAGCGTTAAGGAGCATGATACTATTACACTCCTGTGTAATGCACACAAGAATGCTATCAAGAGCCAGCTACTTGGAGGGCTCTTCTGCCAATCAGGCAAGACATTATTTCTCAGCTTCTGGGCAAGAGCCACTGTGGAGCACATTACAAATGTTGACCCTCTGTCTCCCCCAGGTTTCCAACAATCTTCCAGTTCTTCCTTATCTGTCAATACAGTGTCCAAGAGAAAATATCCTCAATTGTTTCGCTGTCGGTCATTGGCTCCTAGAGCAGCCATACTGAAAATATGGGAAGATGAGATGTTGGAAATGGGGATTGCTGTGTGGTTGTTTTGCTTGTGTCAAGGTTGTAAATAGGCCTTTTCTCCCTGATTTACTTTGCTATTGGAAAATGGCTGAGAAATAACCCAACTTATTGCTGCAGTCTCAGGAAAGCAGCAGGCTCTGGCATCACAATGATGGCACTTCTGGCCATGATATCACTTCCGGTGGACCCTGGACAGATTGCCACTCTAAAAAGTGTGTCCCAGTGCTAAAACGTTTGAGAAACACTGCTATACACACTTCCCTGGGAATAAATGCCATTGAACTAGATGGGGCTTACTTTGGAGTAACTATGCATTGGATTGCACTTATTCTCCTAACAACAGGATGCAGTACTTGCAAGCTGTTTCTTGTTGGAAACTGAAGATTGAAGCATACACTTACCTAGGAATAAGTCCCATTGAAATTGGAGTGTAATTCAGAGTAGACATTCATAGGATTGGACTGGAATCCAGCAAGACAATTTTCAATGCAGTATTAATTCCTTTGTGGATCAGCATCAGCCAAATAAAAAGCAAATTCGTCCCTTTGAGGCTAATGTTCTGTACAGTGTTGTTTAAAAGAGTAGAGTGGGATCTCTCTTCTTTTCATCCCTCTTTCCTCCATCTGCCTACCTTGCCTGCTTATGCTAATGTGGACTAGAAACCCTATCTGTGATAATGTGTGTTTGAAAATATCCAGTGCATTTATTCAACTGGGAGACAGAAAAACACAACTTTTTGAATGGAACTCTTTACTTTGTTTCAAAGGCCGCTTTAAATGAACAACAAAACATCTCCTTTGTTTGGAAAAGACAATTAATCTCTGAAGAGATTTTATGAGGAAAAAAATCCCCACAGAACACCAACACTACTATGTTGCAAAAGCCTTTGATTGCTCAGCCCCCGCATTCATTTGTACAGAGACAGTGTGTTGTGTGTTTAATTTGATATCATTTAATTTGGGAGAGAATTGTGTTTAAAATTTTAAAAAGAACTCAGTACATAACCCAGGAAACCCCTGGGACTGGTGAAAGGGAGAGGAATAGCAAGGAACAAGAAATAATGGCATATTGGCCATGAAAATAACAACTCTTGAAAAAACCGAGAAGTCACCCGCTTTTGTTATTCTGAAATAATTATGTTTGAAATAAAGAATTAATTAACTGAGTAGGATGCATAAATTATCTTGTGTAAAGAGCTCGCAGGCTTTTACCTTGTATTGTCATTCTGACTTTCCTGTCTCCCCAGAAATTGTATTGCTGAAGAGCAGCTAATTACATTATGTTTTTAAAGTGTACAACTGAAATTGTAATGTGTGAATGTATTGAGCAAGGTTTTTTTTTTTTTTAAGAAAAAAAGCACGCATGATAGACATGTTCATCAAAGCTCATATTTGCAGTTTAAAGCTCACATTTGGTGGCAAAAATGTACTTGTTCCTGCACAATGTGTGAGACTACCTGGAGGGCGACTTTTGCATCAATAATTTTAGCAAGTGTTGGTGCTAGGCTCCATCAGAGGCCCCGTGATATGACTGTTATTTCATGTGGCAATAAAATAGCCACCAGATTCTTCCTAAAATTTACAACACTGGATTTTTTTATCATGTATAAGAAAGGTGTTACAAAACCGCTCCTTCTAGGCCACCATAGGCTGTCGCATCCTGATGCTTCTCCTCCTCTGGCTTCTCTGCTTGAAACATTGCCCCTCTTATGTGGGGTGATATAGAATCTTTGGGTTGACATAGAACAGACACTGTCACTAATTCCCAGTCTCCTCTGTTTTCCCATGAAGCGCCCCCTTAGCTCACTGTATATATTCACTCAAATAACCACATCGGTCACAATGTCGATGAAACTGTGAGGCTAATGTATAGCTTGGGGATCATTCATACGCCTGGTCCTAGATTCACTCTGTATTCCATCTTGACTTAGCAATTGGGGTTGGCCCAAGGCTTGATGGAGCCTGAAGTGGTGTGCTAAATGCTGCCCCCCACCTTATCCTTGGATTAGGATATGCCAGCCTCATCCAGGGAACAGAAGGAAAAGGAAAGAAAAGTATGGAGGAAGGGAGAGTGATGCACTATAGCAGCGGTCGCCAAACTAGCCACTGCTTTGTCTGGGAAATCCCTTCCCCATCCTGAGCGGTGCTTATTGTTCTGTGCAAGCACCGCTCCATTTTGCAGCCGATTGGCTGGCAGGGACACTCTAGGCAGTCACATCTATGCCTGTGAGTCCCAGAAGGCTGTGTAACATCAGGCATAGATGTGACTGCCCAGAGTGTCCCTGCCAGCCGATTGGCTGCAAAATGGAGCAGCACTTGCACAATGCGGTAAGTGCCGCTCATACAGGGGAGAAGTTTGTCCAAACCCTGAATCCGGCCCGCGTTTAGAGATCCCTGCACTATAGTGACTCCCTGGATTGGAAGAGGAGGGCAACAGAACAGAAGAGGAATGAAGAACACTCTGCCCACTTCTCTCCTTCACACTTCTGTCCCCCTTTTCTGATCCAGGGAATGAAGGCAAGTGGGCGATGATGCCACACTGCTGCCTGAGATTGCCACTTCAGCGTTAGCATGGCCCAAAGATATTAGGAGTAAACACAAAGACTGGAAGATATAGCGTCCACTGAGACTGAGTTGACACAGTTGGTGTCTTTTCCATAATGGGATACCTGGATTAAAGAGCAGAACTGTATTTAAATTGGATCGTTTCATGTGGGTCCTTCCTTCTCCTTTGGATGCTATCTTAAATATACTGTGGTGCAATGCTTATAGTATCCATTAGTTGCCTTTAGGTGGCACTATGCTGTCTATCAAAGCTTAATCAGAGATCTGACCTCCCTGACAGAGGGGGAGATCTCCCTTGAGCATCCTTTCTTCTTCTTTCATTCTGTATAGTAAAATGAGAGGGAACATTATTGGTTTGTGCTAGGAGACTAGTTGCAAGGGGGGAAAAAACCCCATAGGGAAAAAAACAAAATGCTTCACTTATGTGAGAGGATCTCTGGTAACGAAACAACAGAAGGCGGTTTAACTCCTGTGGGTTGCGGTATGATCAAAAAAGCGCATGGAACGCTGAGAAAGAAAATGAACCCAAAAGAGGCTCTGTGATTGTGTGTCAACTCATGATGACTACTAAACATTAGCCATTGACTAGTATAGGGAAGAGAATATTTATGCATTTCACCAATGCTAAGGATATTTATGACTTCCTACAACCAGGACCGGCCCATTCATGAACAGCTGCATCCCTGGGCCTGCTGGCCTCCAGGGCAGGGGTGACGTGATAACACTGCACATCACCCCCACATCAGCATGTCACATACACCCTGTACCAGCTTAACACCCCCTGATTGTTTTGATATCACACACATACACCCCCACACACCCCCACACCCACACACACCCACTTCCAGAACAGCTCTATTTTGGACCTAAACATAGTGTTTCCAGACACAAATGGGGACAGAGTGCCTATACCTTTAAACACTGTCTAGAAGAGAGAATTTTGGCAAGTGTAGCTTTTTAAACTCTTCAATGTTGGGCTGCACCTGCCAAAATCTCCTCTTTTATACAATGGTTAAAGGTATAGGCACTCTGTCACAGTTTGTATCTGGCAACTCCACCTAAACAGTGATGAGGGCAGGCAAGAGGGTTCCTCCATGCTGCACCTGCTGCTCCTAACAGCAGGAGGCAGTGAGTGCAATGCATCCCCCCATGGAGACTGTGGCACACTGCTGGACCACCACAGGGAGTGGGGCACTTCATGAGGCCAATTGAAGCAGTCGCTTCAAGCAGCAGATTGGCAGGGTGCACTCCAGTGGTGTCATTCAAATGATTTAGGAACAGGAACTCACTTTTGATTGGCACTTGTCGGGAACCCAGAGCATTGCACTCTCCTTACCTCCATGCTCTTCTGCTCTGTCCCCCTCTTCCTTTCCTTAACCACCAGGTTGCAAGAGGCAGACCCGTCACCAGGGCTGCAAATCAGCGTTCAGCCTGCCGCATTAGGTGCCTGAAGGATCCCAGGGATGCTGCAATTGTTGCTAATTTAAAACTGCACCTAGAAAGTAGTCAGGATAGTTTTTCCCATATTGTATGTGAAATGGGTGATGTATGAGTCATTTCTTTGCGTAAAATGTCCTAGATAGCCATGCTCTACACAGGAAATGAAAGATACAAATCCTGGCCTTAATTGAACGGGTGTGATAGACCTGTAAGCCACAACTGGTTCATTCCGTACTGCGTGTTTGCTAAACTTATACCTTATAGAAGATATAGCAAGTACGCCCAGTCTGTCTTTCACACCAGGATGCATTTAAAGCCAGCTAATTAGCATGTGCCCCATAACTAGGGTTACCTAGTATGGTGCAACCCTGCTTTGGCCAAAAGACCTTCACTTAAGAAATGTCATCTGTGAGCCACATCTGTTCCCACAGGACCTGTTTTCTATTTGCATTTCAGTCATATAAAGCCACAATGGGGGCCTTTAGGCGGGGCTGGACTAGCCATGCGGGGAGGGGAGCTGCCTCAGGTAGCAGATGAGCCCAGCAGGTGACGCCCTGCACTCATTGGCCCTGCCTCATATTTGCCTCCTTATGCCTTCCCCTTGCTCTACCACTCTGTGTTGAAATAGAGGGGCAAAGCAGAGTGGACCAAGAGGGCGAGGTGAAGCACCCCCCACTTCTGCTTCCACCACTGTCCTTGCCCTGACTCCACTTGACTGCCCTTTCCCATTTCATAACATGGTTGAGTTGTTGAGCAAGGAGGAGGAAACCAGGAAGCCGGTGGACTCAGGGGCGGGGCTGCACTGCCGCTGGGCAGGGCAGGCAGGAAGAGGTGCCCGTGGTTGTGAGCCTCTTCCTGTTCCCACCACCAGCATTGTCAGCTCTTCTTCTGAACTGAGGCAGAGGAAGAGGAGGAGGAGGAGATGGGCAGCACCAGTGATGTGGGGGTGGCGGAATTTCCACCATGCTTCAGACGCCATTTCTCCTTCTGCCAGGCCTGGCTTTCTGTGCGGCAATATCTGCTGCCCGTCAGTTTAGAAGTATTTGGTAGGCTGGAGCAGTGGTCTGATGAGGCAGGTTTTTGCAGATAGACTCTCGCTGCTTCCGGTCATTTGCACTTCTTCTGGCTCCGGAAGAGGCTGCAGGATGAGGCCCTTTGTCAGCACCTGACAAGTTGTCTTTTAAAGATCTGCTCCTGGCGGAAGCCGCTGAGCTTGGATTTCGTTGGTTTCATTTGCTCAGCTAGAGGCACACATGGCATTCGTGGGCCTCCACAGCAGCAAAGCCTGGCACGGCCTCCTGCCTTGGTGTGAAATGGCGTGGGAGCCGTGGGGAAGGAGAAGCCGCCAGCCAAGTGGGCCCTGCGTTGGGTGCCTGTTTCCCTTCCAGCCTGCAGATCTGGCGGCGTCTTTGTTCTTTTTTCTGCCAGCGGGTCAGGCAAATGGATACTGATTGTTACTGCATGCATTCCACGGCTATAAACAGAAGTGCTTTCCTCTTAATGGGGATTTAATTATAGAATTAAACAATTATTATATCATTTTCTTCCACTGATCCCATTAGAAGCAAGGAGACAAAACAGTTCAATCTCACAGGCAGTAAGAGAAGTGCAGAAGCCTACGCAATCTTGTTCAGGCAAAGCCACAAGAAGACAGCCACCCCCTCACCACAGAGGCACGGAAGTCTGAGTAACAAAGTGACACACAATCACATTACCTCATGTATACAGATCCAGCACATGCATGTGCATCCATCCTCTCTCTCTCTCTCGGTCTCGGTCTCTCTCTCTCTCTCTCTCTCTCTCTCTCTCTCTCTCTCTCACACACACACACACACACACACACACACACACACACACGCACGAGAGTATGCGCACCAGTCCACTCCTCTGAATCCCATCTCACTTTATGCATGGATTTCAGGATTTGTCAGATGACATAATAGAGCTGCTCTTCCATAGTGACCGAGAGACTGCGCTGTGTGCCAGGACTTCCCTGGTTTGAATCTCACCTCTGCCATGAACTCACTAGGTGGTCTTGGGCAAGTTCCCCTCTCCAGAGGCATTCCTGGGAGGGTCATGCCTGGGGCCATACCCCCAGTCTGCCGCCCCACCCCCACCTGCACCCCCTGCCCACCCCCTGCCCCCTCTCCATTCCTCTGTTGGAATTGCCGAGCGCCAGAAAGCCACTTGGCTTCCTCGTGCTCCTCTCTTCTGATACATGGAGGGGTGGAGCACTGGGAAGCCACTTGGAAGCATGTAAGAAGAGTGGCTTCCCAGTGCTCCACCCCTACAATCCACAGGGGAATGATGCAGCGCTGCAAGACTGCAGTGGCGCAATATTCCTCCAACTACCAGAGGAGTGGAGCACTGCGAAGCCAAGTGGCTTCCTGGTGCTCTACCTCTCCGATACATGGAGGAATGGGGGGGACTGTGGGGAGGGTGAATGTGCATCGTGTCACTGCCTTCCCAAACCCAGGGCCCGGGATATTTGCCCCCTTTGCTCCCTCTCAGGTCCGCCACTGCCCATCTCTCTCAGTTTTTCCAAATGCAATATGGAGCTAATAATTCCTACTCCACTTATAGGGCTGTTTATAAGGACAACATAATGATAATCCATGCGAAGGGCTTTGCACCCTCAGAAAATAGTCCTATACAAATGCTAAGTGTTATTATTATCCATGCATGAAGCAACACAGAATCCATACGCATGGGTCGATGTACACACTCACGGTAATAATAAATCCCTCTGATAAAAATCGATGCCAAGACGAGTCAGTACGCTTGCAGAAATTTATTACTTCCTGTATGCAGTTGACTTATCTCCATTTTCTACTTCAGGGCTAGACAACAATATAAACAATATGTCATAAAAACTACTTTTTTGCAAAGAGGCTAAAGTATTTTGGATGAAAATCTTCCGGCACCAGCAGCACCTTGACCCCAGCAGCAGCCCTACAAAGGAGAGCCTCACAGTGCTTCTCTTGGGCAAAGGGGAGATGAAAGTGATGGAGGAAAAGATGATGATAAAGGTGTTGCTGCTGTTGCTGCATCTGTACCGTTCTTTTCATGTGTTAAAAGTTTCCCACAGGTGTGCTGCTTCATTTGTTACCCATTTCCTGCACGGAAAGCACTTCCCTGTAGAAACAGAACTGCATGTAAATGGACACATGTGATGATTAAGAACGTAAGAACATAAGAACATAAGAAGAGCCCTGCTGGATCAGGCCAAAGGCCCATCTAGTCCAGCTTCCTGCATCTCACAGCGGCCCCACCAGGTGCCCCAGGGAGGCATGAGACAACAAGATGCTTGGATCCTTTGCACCCAGTACTCTGAAGTAGCCTACTACTAATGTAAAGAGGTTATAACCCATCATTGCCTATAGCCCACGATGGACTTTTCTTCCAGAAATCCGTCCAATCCCCTCTTAAAGGCATCTAGACCAGATGCCATCACCACCTCCTGTGGTGTACATGATTGTACATGCAGGTATTTGTGCATCATGTGCGTGCACTATCCAAACCTTTGTAAGGCAAATCTTGTCACACCTACCTAAGAATATGTACATACAGAATACATACACGAGTGATAGTCAATGAACTCCACCTGCAGGTTTCATGCTATTCTCTCTGCAGAAAAGCTCTTTCCAGATAGAGTTCTCAGAATGCCTCAGTATGTGCCCTCCTGAACGGGCAAAGAGGCAGGGTACTCTCAAGAGACCGGTCACTGCTAATGAGAGTGGCTGGGCTTTTGACAAAGTTCACTGGAATGAACTCCGAAGGGAAGCACAGGAGCCTTCTGATCTTCAGAGTGGGTGCAAAAGTGCTCTTAGCCATCACTAAGACCGGAATAGTCTGTGTGGCTTTTGAAACCCCTGAAGCTACAAAGCTCACATTCATTTAGAAAAGGACCAGGAATTGTTTAATTTGCATACGGTTTCGTATATTAAAAAATGAACTTATCCAGCATCTTGATCCCCCAGAGCCATCACTAGAGACTGCGGCACCCAGGGCAGTGATGGCAGAACATCATAACATCATTATGGGTGCAATCAGTGATGTCATCCGGGCGCACCAGGAACCGGAACGCCCGGATGATTGACAGCCCTCCGACCCTAGGGCGGAGGGCAGCCACGCCTCCCTGCGCCTCACAGCGCCCGAATCGCTCCATTTCAGAGCAATTCGGGACGCCAGGGAGGGCGGGCAGGCCCAGGAGCAGCTCGCCTAGCCTCGGGAGAGGCGGCGCAGCCCAGGCCCGTCCGTGGAACTGGCGGAACGGCATACCGGGCCGTTCCACCAGGATGACGCCACTGGGTGCAATCCTATCCAATTTTCCAGCACTGGCATAGCTGTGCCTATGGGGCATGTGCTGCATCCTGCAGTGGAGTAGTAGTCACACAGGCCTCCTCATGGTAAGGGAATGTGTGTGTTTTTCCTTACCTCAGAGCTGTGCTGCCCTTACTTCAGTGTTGGAAAGTTGCTTAGGATTGTGCCCTATGCTGCAACGTTCCCCTTTCAGCTCTGCAGCAGCACAGGCTTTGCAACAATTTACCAGATAGCAATCTCAGCTCTGAAGTTTTTGCCAAGTTTGATTGTCAAGATCCACCTCAGTACACAAACGCTGGCTAAGTGAAATGGGAAAAGAGGTGAAATGAAGATGGAGAGCAGATAACGGAGCGTTGGAGATTGCTTGAAAAGCCGCCGTGTCAAGTGAAATTGGCACTGCCGCCCAGGTAGTCAACTTTGTCCTTCATGCAGGCTGACAATTGAGAATGGCGAAGGCAGCATCGTTTAAATAGTCAAGCATATTTGTGTATACAGCAGACGGGCAGCCAAATCCTATGCTGCCCGTGCGCCCGTAGGAGCAGTGGTAGCCAAACAGCTACCTCTGCATCCTACCGGTGTCTAACAGGCACCGGAGGCTCCGCGGGGGAAGGGGGCATTTGTCACCTTCCCCTAGGTAAGGGTGCAGGGCTGCCTATGGGGCTCCTCGTGTCTGTGCCGGCCATTTTGCCGGTGCAGAGGCAAGGGCCTCTGTGTCAGGGCAGTGATGGCATAACAGCATTGCCATTTCCAAGTTCTCCTTCCGAAGAGGCACTGGTGGCTGCAGTGGCCCAGTGATCTGGTTTCAGACTTCAAACTGAAGAATGCGGCTGGTCCCGTCCCGCCGTGCCCCTCCCCCGCCCAGGAATGCTCGGAACGAGCGCAATGCCAGCGGGGGATACACCTACCGCTCACTGCTTGGGTTCCCAAGGCCTTACCACTGGCAGCCATGACAGCAGCATGGGCAGTATGCTCGTACCGCCTGCGCTAAGCCCAATAGGATCAGGCCCTTTGTAACTCTGACTATTCTTTCAAGTCATCAATGGAATCCCTTCAAAGAGGGTTCTAGGTTTTGGATCACTGTCACTGGGTTTCAGTGATTAAGTCATGGCAGATACAGGAGGGGGGTTGTCAGGCCCCGTTGGGTCTTTACTGCAGTCTGCAATGAAGCCCCTTTCATACAGGGACCAAAGTGCTTCATATTCAGAGTTTGGAAGCCTCTGGGGAAAGACCATAACTCTCAGCTAAGCACCTCATATGCCTACGAAAGATCTCAGCATTCCCTGAAATCTTCTGGTAGGCCTGCAAAAGGCAATGATGGATTGTGCAACCTCCGTACATTAGTAATAGGCTACTTCAGAATTCCAGGTGCAAGGGAGTGGCAACAGGATGCAGGCATCTTGTGGTTTTGTGTGCTCCCTGAGGCATCTGGTGGGCCACTGGACTAGTAAGGCCTTTGGCCTGATCCAGTGGGGCTCTTCTTATGTTCTTACGAAACCTCCGTGAAACCCTGGAGAGCCGCAACTAGTTTGCATAAGGGACAGAGAGTGCAATCCTAACCAGGAGTTAGGCTGGCACAGTTAGGCCAGCAAAGTTTGGCTGGCTCAAGGGACACTGTAAAGTATGTTTGGACCACTCTCATAGTCAGAGAGGCCAGCACACAGACGTGCACCATCCTCCGTGACTCCAAGAGTGGCCTAAATGGGCTTTACAGTGTCCCTTGTGCCAGCCAAACTTTGCTGGCCTAACTTGTGCCAGCCTAACTCCAGGTTAGGATTGTGCCCTGAGCTAGATGGATCAATGGGCTCAGGGGAAGGGAGTTTCCTATATTCATTGCCTTGGGCTGAACAAAAGCCTGGCGTGTTCTGATTTGTGTTATGGGCTTTGCCTTTGGGCACCTGCTGGGAAAGGCATCTGACCCTCCACCCATTACACTGTCACAGCCGTAGCTGTTCCTTCCATCCAAGGCACAAAACAGCCTTTTCTTTGGAATCTGCACAAATTAGACAAGTAGATGCTCCAGTCGAGGGGTAGTTCGTTCCACAGTAGGTTGGACAATGTTATTTTTACACAGTGCAATTTAACTTCCCAGTAGCTGGAAACTGCAATTGTGGAAAGATTAACACTGATTTGATTCAAGCTGGGAATTGTTCTGCAAAGCTTGTAACATATAAATTGGCATTTTTAATTGTACACTATCAGCTGGTGCTTTGAGAAGACTGTGACAGCGGTTATTTAAACGTCTCAGGACACACCTGGTGTGCAGTACTTAAACAGGTGCTTCAGTGCTTTCTGGCATAAGCCTGATGGTAAATGTTTTTATGTTTGCATTTTTAAAAAGTATGATTATTGCATTTAATGTTTGGTACAAGGATATGAAACCCAGTTTTGCATTCTGTTTAGCCACTCTATTCCAGAAACAATTATGAGCCAGAGAGTTCCCTTATATTTGCCCAATTTAATTTTTGGTAGGAAGAAAAGTGCCTTTTGATGCCACTGAACCCTAAGATTTTGCTTGTGTTCTCCCAGGACCTCATTTGAGCCAGGGCTCAGCCGTGTGTCAGCCCGAGAACATGGGAACCAATAACCAATAAGAATATGTCTGAGTACCCTAAGTGCATTTTTTGCCCTCCATAGTAAGTAAGCACTACCTGCTGTCACATATTTAGGCCCAACCCTATCCCCATGTAATGAGCATGTAATGTTGCTGATGGATCATGCTGTGCATGCTATGGTGGCAGGTGGGGGGCAACCAGACAGACTGAGGCATAGGCCTCCTTGGACCTATGCCAACTGTTTAGTTAGTGTAGGTTCAAAGAACTCAGGGGGTGTCAGGCCAGGAAAAGCCTGCCTCTAAAACTGAGCCACACATACTCATTTACTCATAAGTAGGCAAATGTGCATTGGCGCCTATCAAAGGCCAGGCAAAGGGCCACCAGAATGGTCCTGATCCTATGAACATGAACAAAGTGGTTCCCGCCCTCCTGCCACAGTAAACAGAATAAAAACAGAGCGGCTGGTAAAGTGAAACTCTTTTAATAGTCTTGTAAAGCTGGGTGGGTCTTGATAGAGTGTCATTTTAAAAAGTGGGTCCCGGTGCAGAAGGGTTTGGGAACCACTGCTCTAGCAGGAAAGGTCAAATTAAGAGCCACCAGCATCCACATTTCTGATCTATAGACTCATGTTCTCCTCGGATGCAATGCAGGCAGGCAGTTTTTCTGCCCTTGAAGTCTCCTGCTGCCAAGGTGTCTGCTTCTCCTAAGAGTATAGGAAAAGTTCTGCTGGATCTCATCTCATCCAGATTCCTGTTTCCCACAGTGACCCACCAGCTCCTTTGAGAAGCCCCTAAGAAAGCGAGGCAGGCATTCTTTGTCCCTCCATTGCTCCCCTGCAGCATCAGAGATGTACTGAGGCTGGACCCGGAGGTCCTGCATCCTCAGCATGGCCGCAGCTGCTGATCAACTTAACCTTTTAAAATTTTTCCTAACCCCCTTTTCAAGCCACCCAAGCTAGTGGCCATCCCCACATCCGGTGGCAATGAACCCCACAAACAAATTATGCCCTCTGCAAAGCACCTCACGTCGCCTTCTCTAAGTCTCTAAATATTTAGCCCTGTTTTCCCCACCTCACAAGGGAATTTCCCAAAGAGGTTCATAAAAAAAAAACCCATAAACAATAAATACAAGCGTAACACAATAACAATAACATTATACGATCAACATCCTAAAATTATTAGATTATGCTATGCATAAAATATAACATTATTCAGTATAAAATACAAAATTAGCAACACAAAACCAGCATAATAGCCCCCAGAACAGCCCCCAGGACTCATAAAATCAAGCATAAAATTCCGCAAACAGAAGCAGCAACATAAAATAATCAAGGAAAGGCAGTGGCATAAAAACCACCAGTAACTTAAATCACAGTCAGTAGAAAGGGGGGGGGGAAGCACACAGAAGTGGTAAAAACCCCTAAAAGCCTCCTAACAATGACCAAAACAAACCTAACCAAAAAAAGAAACATTTTCAACCCCTGCCAGAAAACTTCCAGGGAGGGAGCCAATCTTAAATCACAAAGGAGGGAATTCCATAACTGCGGAGCCACCACAGAGAAGGACTTGCCTCTAGTTGCCGCCCACCTAGCTCCATTAAGGGCAGCACACATAGGATGACCCTCAAGAGTTCTCAGGTGATGGGCCAGAATCAGTGATGTCATTCAGGGGGAATGGACCAGAACGGGCGTTCCGGATCCTAACGGGCTCCGTGGCTGGTTCCTGGTTCCCGACAAGTGCCAATCAAAAGTGAGTTCCTGTTCCTAAATCATTTGAATGACACCACTGGCCGGAATGTATGGAGGGAAGTGATCCTATGCTGTAACGGGCTTTAAAGGTTAAAGCTAGAGCCTTGAGTGCTTGGAAACAAACCAGCAACCAGTTCAGCCCCTGAAGCAGCAGTCTGATAGAATCGATTTGCCAAACCCCACTGACTACATGGCTGCATGAATTGCAGTTTTCAGACTGTCTTGAAGGATGGCACCACATAGATCACATTACAGTAATCAAGATGAGATGTCACCAAGGTATAAGCCAGTGTGGTCAAGTCCAGGTCTCTCAAATATGGCTGCAGCTGGCGCACTAGCCAAAGCTGGGCAAAAGCGCCCCTAGCTGCCCACAGCCACAGCTAAGATTCCCAGAGGATCCCCAAGCTACATAGTTGCTTCTATAGAAGAAGTGCAGCCCCATTCAGAACAGGCTGATACTCCAACCTTTCTTTGCACTGGGTTCCTTGTAACACTTCACATAAATTTCCTTATCAGAGGAAACATATGATGCTGTTCCCATGTAAAATGCTGGCAACTGCATGATTGGAAAGTTTCCAAGGAAGCCCAGCAGAAACACATTTGACTTCAAAAGATGAAGGGATTTGCTAAAAGGAAACTGAAAGGAAAAGTCAAGAGGGTAAAATTTCTTTGGGGTGAATGGAGATCATTTACAAGCACAATAGCAGAAGCTCAGCTAGGACACATACAGTACTACTAGTATACCACCACATAGGAAAAGCACCACCAGCTCCAGGAAAATACCAGCGTCACTCACAAGCAGAGTCAAGGAAGCTCTAAAAGGCAAAAAGACTTCCATCTGAAAATGGAAGTTTTGGTCCCAATGACAAGAACAAAAAGAAACACAAACTGCCAAAATTTGGGGCGTGCATGGCTAAAACACCAAGGCAACTATAATATCAATTTCTTCTGGTACATCAAAAGCAGAGAAGCTGCTGGAAAGGCAATTGGTCCATTAAATGATGAGCTGGATAAAAGGGAAACTTAAAGAGGATTGCAGAGAAGCTGAACAAATTCTTTATGTCTGTCTTTGCTTCAGAAGATGTAGATAAGTTACCTGGGCCTGAAGTGGCCTTGGGGCAGGAGTCTGAAGCCTTGACAGCAGAATCCTAATTTTGTGCTGGAATAGGCAGACCAACTGGCCTGCCCCATATCCAGTGTGGGGTTGGGCCTGACTGTGGTGTAACCGGGGGCCAATCTATTCCCCTTACCCTAGGTAATGTTGGCAGTGGCACATAGCCTCAGATCGGCCCCACTGAGCCAGCTCACATTTGTGCGTGATCTCAGCCTCCTCTGGAGTCAACACAAATGCACTTTACTGCATGCTTGTGACACTCCTGGGCTGTCACAGGAGACCTTTACCAGCCCAAGCACAAACTAGGTTGTGTTGTGAGTGAAATAACAATGGGTGAGGTTCTAGAGCTTATTGACAAATTAAAGATGGACACTAAGGTCCAGATGGCATCCGTGCAAGAACCCAACACTAGCTCATTTTCATGAGTCTTTGACTACTACAAACAACTATGATTCATCTTCTCATGTGGGGTCTTAATAGCCCACTTTATAGAGAGAGCCCTGAATGCGGCCAATGGTACATCACAATCACAATCCCTACTTTGCTTAGCATAGCTAAGGAGTCAAGAGGGTATTTAAGATAACTGTAAATCCAGCAATATAGGGAAGCTTTGGGGATCACGTCTCTAACGATGTTCTGTGTATCAATGAAGTGTTTTACTACCTGGTATTATCTGCTCATTTTGAACATATTATTACCTGTTTAAAAATAATGGTCGGGGTGACAGCACTTTAAAATTAATTGTAGCTGAGATTGCTTTTGAAGAACTGCATGTTTGACTGACTAATAATTAAATCAAGAATGAAAACATACCCAAAGCTTCCATGCTATTTACAACGGAGGCAAGTGCATTTTTGGGTTGAAACCCATCCTCCTCAGCACGAGCCAGGGAAATATTTGGCATCCTTCCTGGGTCTTGAAATCTTTTCGGAGTGAACTTTGTGGTTCAATGTTGCATCTGCAAAACAGTTGCCGGGGAGGAGAACTCCCCCTCACCAGCTTATGCTGTACAATACAATACATGTTCAGTTAACCATGTTATGATGTGTACATGCAATGCTACAAGAGAAAACCAACACTCATTTTAGAAGGCTAACGATGCTCTTGGTAGGTTAACAGCAATGATAGTGACCTTCTGCACCATCAAGTAAAACTGAGTAAACCTTCTGCACCATCAAGTAAAACCATCAAGTAAAACTGCTGAGGTATGTCCAGTCATGTCACATTCTGTATGATTGCAGTGAATCACCTGAATTTATTACCACTACTAAATACATGGCAGCCATAATAGCCAGGTCTCCTTACTTCGGTGTATTTTGGCCACCAGCAAAGGAGGCCATTAGATCGGGTCTAGAGGGGGCTTTATGGCAAGAGTCAAAGATCTGCTCTTGAATAGGTCAAAGATGAAATTGCACACAAATACCAGAAAATGTGCATTTTAAGAGTATCTGTTGCATACATTTTTTAATGCCACTCTATGTCAGCACAAAAGGTGTAGGTATTCTGGAAGAATAATCAAATTTGGTTGGAAATATTAGGGCAACTACCCCACCTGTCCTCCCTAAGTAATGCCTTCAATTGTTACATTCTCCCCCCTCTCCTCATTCCACTCTTAACATCACAGCACCAAGATACGGAACAATGAACAAAAAACAGGCCCACTATTCCATTGTGGTTAGAGTTTGTTGCAGCACAATTTTTATCCTATCAGGCCATGAAAGGCTGAAGTCGGCACTGCCTTCTCAGTCCCTTACTGGGGCATCTCCAGAGCTTCCATTCCCCCCTTTCCGGTGTTTAGATTTTTTTTCTTTTAGAGGAGTCGCCAAGTTAGTCTTTTGCAGGTAAAATCACAAAGAGTCCTGTAGTGCCTTAGAAGCTCACCCCAGTTATTTTAGCATAAACATTCACTGACTCCAGTCCACTGTCTGCGTCAGAGACATGATGTGAAATCCTCTCATCATAGTGATAAAGTGGAATGTCACATAAAAATAGCAGTTCGTTAAAATTGTGGTTTTTAAGAATAATGCTGTCATGTTATATACCGTTCGATGCAGAATTTCATTCAGAATGCAAGGAAACAATTTGGAGTGCACTGTCTTTATTCTACAAACTGTATGGCCACCAAACCAAGAAAGTGAAAATACAACTGTGATGGTACTTCCTGTTACGATGTGCTCCTGTTGTGGTGACTTCCAGGGCATTATTTTGCCCCCTGCACTGGGCTACATTTTCATTAGCTACACCAGTGCCATGTAGCTTAACAAATCTAGAACAGAAAATATTTCTCCTCCAGGCTGTTTATACTGTAATTAATTCTCTCCTTTCTCTCTTTCTCTCTCCCTGTAGGAGTTGTGCGGTTCCTTTGCCAAAGGTGCTGGTAAAAGTGCAGCTACCACTGGCTACATCGGAGGGTGAAATTTCCGCTGAGAGCCATTGAGCACTGCTGTTGAACCCACGGTGATTTCTCCTCTCGGTGGCAATAAGGACTACTGCCTGGTTCAGCTAATCCAAGCAAATGTTGGCCCACCAGAGACCTTTGCTCTGACTAGGGCTGTTTGGTGGTTTGAGGAGGCTTTTGCTGCCCCCTTGAGGGAGCACAATGACATTTTCTGGCACCCTGTGGATTCTGCTGGTCTACCCTGTGATGTGCCAAGCCAACAGCCAGAATCCCGGCTTCAATGTGGCAGCCAAAAAGGAGATCAGTTTGGAAGGTGACCTAGTTATTGGAGGCCTCTTTCCAGTCCATGAGAAAGGGGGCCCTGCAGAGGAGTGTGGCAAGATCAACGAACATCGTGGCATCCAGCGTCTTGAGGCTATGCTGTTTGCGCTAGATGAGATCAACAAAAACCAACGGATTCTCCCGGGCATCACCCTGGGAGCCCACATCTTAGACACTTGTTCCAAGGATACCTATGCCCTGGAACAATCACTGGATTTCGTCCGTGCCTCACTCACCCGAGTGGACGGCTCTGAGCACATCTGCCCCGATGGGTCCTATGCCATCCATGACGACGTGCCTACAGCTATCACGGGGGTTATTGGGGGCTCCTACAGTGACGTCTCCATCCAGGTACCAAGGGCAAAAACGAGAACGTTGGTGGGAGTGCAGCATGTGATCTTGAGTCTCTGGAATGATTATGATTGGAATATTGAAATAAGACATTGGGGGCAAAAAAATGACTGAAAAACTGAGGAGGAGGGTTGCCCATGGGATGAAGGGCCTGGGAGATTAATGACTAGCTGTGCCACATATGGATTTGATAAGAGGATTTGGGAATGCAAATACGGAATAGAACTAAAAAGGCATTCTGTTATTATCTTTTAGTGAATTAGGGCGCAATCCTAACCCACGTTCCAGCGCTGGGATAAGGGCAATGCAGCTCCGAGGTCAGGGAACAAACATTCCCTTACCCTGAGGATGCCTCTGTGGCTACTACCCCACTGCAGGATGCAGCACATGCCCCACTGGCACAGCTATGTCAGTGCTGGAAAGTGGGTTAGGATTGCGCCCTTAATGTAGGTAGTAGTTGTGAGCTGAGGAAATGAAGTACTCTGAGCATTGTTGTCATCGTCATGTACACATCTCTATTTGGCTGGTCCCAACATAGCAGTCAGGAAATAAAAATCAATACTGTCTTGGCAATCTGTAGTAAAGATGCTTTCACACTTGCTTCCTCTGGCATGGCCACCTTTTGCTCACATTGATTTGTTGACCTTGATATGATATCAGTGTCAAGTGGTTGATTTCCCAATACCCGCTCACGTTTCCCCCACCCCCAGGTTCAGCTTCGCAGGGGCCGTCAGTTTTACGGCTTCCTTTTGATTTGGGCCAGGAAATTAGTGATGATTTCTTTTCCCTCACACGCCACTTGAATAGCCCCTGACATGGTTGCACCCCACTTTCTGTTCCTTCAGGGTGTGTGAAGGAAAGCGCTAATTAATAATTCTGCATCATTTATTTCTTTTCTTAGCAGCAAAATGTTTTGCTATTTAATAAAGAAGAAAATAATTGTTTATATGGTTGTGATGGCGGGGAGGCCCTGTGCTGGCTGTTCTGTCAGCCCTGCTTCTGGAGGCAGGGGCGAGCTGTCCAGGGTGAAACTCAAGGGCCCTGCCTGAGCCTTAATGTAAGCTTAGGGTGGCCTCAGACATGGCCAGGGGATTAAAAATCACCCAGTATCTTCCCCTCACTCGTCGGGTCACTGGCTGCCAACTTCCCAGAACTGGTGCCTATCCTACATTGAGCTCCGCATTAGCCAGCCATAGCTTGCTTATATCCTTCTGATTCCACCCTGCCCCTTCCTGCCCGAGCCTTGCTTTAAGCAGGGATGGTTCCCCAGCTCTGGCTTGGTTCTTCCCCACCCCACCCCTAAGGTCAACGTCCAAGTGGTTCCCACACTGTGGTTGTTTCCCTCTACCTGGTTGCCCTGCCAGCTTCTTTGAGAGGTTGCTGAGGCTCCGGTTGAGCACTCTGGCAGCCAGCAAGCCAGCCAAGGGGAGTGGAGCCACAACGCCTTGTGCTGGGCAGGGTGGGAGGTGTCAGTTCCCTGCCTCACCAGTGTGGCACCGGAGCAGCCCGACAGCCTGTGAGCAGTTAGCCTTTCCTGGGCAGGCAACTGGGGAGGGCAAAGCATAGGAGTGGGGCAGCGGCGAGAAGGGAGAAGAGTGGGGTGGAGACCTTTTTAAACTAGAAGTGGGTCACAGCACTAAAAGGTTTGGGAAGCACTGCCATACACCGTAATCGGGGGGTGTTAAATTCCATGAAACCCAGAGAGATTTGCTTCTGAATAAACATATATATGATTGTATACGTATGCAGGTGATAGTCCTCTGCTTTGTAGGGAGAGAGTGTAAGGATAGGGTTGCCACATACAAACTGAGACAGAGTGCCTATACCTTTAACCATTGTATAGAAGAGGGAAGGTGCAGGTGCACCTTCATGGAAGGGCTTCAAAAGCTGCACCTGCCGAAATTCCCTTTTAATACAATGGTTAAAGGTATAGGCAGGCCCTCTGTCCCAGTTTGTATCTGGTAACCCGATATAAGGAGAGTGTGAGAGAAATTTACTTGTTCTATATTGGTTCAATGGCTAAAGGACAGAATAATCTCTTAATAAAACATGGGGTTTTATGAAGTCTAAATATATCCTTTATTTTAAGTCCTACCTCATATACTGGAGCAGCGAAGGGATCTACAAACGACCTGGGGGAATGCTGGGCGGGACGTAGGCGGGACATCTGGGTGATTGGCAGCCCGTCTGCGGTGATCCGCAGCTGCCCTGGCCTCGGGGTGGGTGGGCTCCTGCTCGCTGTGGAGGATGGGTGAGGGTCGCGCCGGGTGAGCAGCAGTGGGGCGCGGTAACCGGCGGCAGCCCCCCCAGGCCAGGACAGCTGCAGAACGCTGCAGACGGGCAGCCAATCACGCGGAAGCCCTGCGTAAGTCCCGCCCAGCGTTCCCCCAGGTCGTTTGTAGATCCTGTCGCTGTATTGGAGACTTGTTGCTTGTTCTAGTGGCCAACCTTTCAACTTTAAGGAGTGGCCAAGGTTTCAACTTTAGGGCTCCTGGACCTTTAACAATTGTGTAGAAGAGGGAATTTCAGCACATGTAGCTTATTATCTGTGAGATGACAAACTGCACCTGCTGACATTCCCTCTTCTACACAATTGTTAAAGGTCCAGGAGCCCTAAAGTTGACAGGTTGGCCACTGCTGTTCTAGTGCATTATGGATCTGTAAAGCATTTCAGGTTGTAGCCAAAATAAATTAGCTATGACAGTTCAATCCTAACTAGCAGTTGTGACAGCAGAACAGAGGTGCTGCTGTCATAAATGGCCATATGGCACTCCACAACACCGGCAGCCATTTTGGAGCCGCTGCTGCAAATGGCAACAGTGTCAGCAGCCTACTGTGTCTACTGGCCACCCACAGGAGCACAGATAAGCCAGTTTCATTGGGACTGGGCTCTAAGTCAACTAGGCATGAATGGTACTTGAGTCAGTAATAACAAACGTTCTTGGGATATAGAACCCAATGGATTTATGTTTCAGACGGTACAATTTCATATTTTGAAATGTTGATATGAGCTATCTCACGTGTCACTCACTAGATGGTTTCTGGGCCATGTATTCTTCCTTGAGAATTTGAGCCCTAGATTCAGATGCCTTCCTGTACTATCAAACAGAAGGGGAATGTGGCACCCTAGGTGAGACAGGAGAAGAGGCTCTCCCCCTGCTGTTGAGGCAATCCTTCAGCCTTCATATCCATAGCATCATATGTGCTACTGTAGCAGAATGCCTTGACAGTGCTCATTTGTCTCAGGCAGGGTATCATTGGGGGAGTACAGCAGATGGTCATTGGAGATGGTATCTCAGGACTCTGGATACATTTGCCATAGAACTATTCACACCTAGCCAGAGTCAGCCTGGTTTCTCTGCATGCCTTGGATGGGTGGGTGTTTCCAAATGCCCTCACTTTACCGATGTTTCCTGAGTTGCCCTGAAAATGATAATCACAGCCTGACTTCGATACCTGCACAGTGAACAGAAATACCTTTTTATAGCCCTCTCTGACCGCCACCTCTGCCTTTGGGTTCGTCCCTCTCCACAAAAGCTCTGTCTGATGCGCAACGTGCCGATGCAGGGACCATATCCCAGAGCAGCCGTATGACAGAGTAATTAGCTGCTGCTCCTGAGAAGCTCTAAGGATGTATTAATGCTATAATTAATGCAAATTAATATATCATTATCATGTACAGAGCCCTTTGCCAGAGCAAGAGGATTGCGTGCCGCTAACTCTCTCATTTGCAGGGAGAGGAAGGGCGAACTGTTGCCAGGGCTTTGCTGTGAGCTCTCTGGCCCACTTCCCCAAAGCAGAGAATGATGGGAGGGAGGGATTGATGTCTCTTCAGAGCAGGCCTCCAGCCTTCCGTAGGGGACTCATTTATTCAGCCGAGTCGCTGTCTGTCTCCGCAATGCCGATCGGAGAGAATTCTGGCCCTGCTGCTGCTCCCACGTCACACAGCTCTTGCTGCTGAGCTTGGACGCCTCCTGCGACGTTTGCCTCAGTGTCAGATTTGACCCCAATTCCTGTGGGCAGGAAGACCACAGGATTCCTCAGTAGGCACCTGAGACCACGGCCATCTGTCACTAAATTTCAGGAGTTTTCCTACAGGCACGGCAAACCAAACTCCCCCAACCCCCATTCCAATTCTAGTGCCGATAGAAGGCACAAAATTCAGGCTGCTGGAGTTGGCCATTGGGCAACTGGCAGTCAGTGGCGTTTCTACAGGGATGGCAAAGTTTTGCAAGAAGCCTTGCCTTGCAGTGGAAATCACTCCTCTCTTGCACCGTTTTAGCCAATCCTCACAGGGAACAGCAACATCTTGGCGATGCTTACTGGCTACAGCAATAAGGGAGAGGAGGGATTTACATGACAGGGTAAGGCTCCTTGCAACACTTAGAGCTTTGCCATCCCTGTAGAAACGCCTCTGCTGGCAGTGACCAAAGACTATGAAGTATGAAGAAAGACCAGCGGGCTATTCTGAGGAGAGGGCCTGCACATCTGAAAGCCAGACCTGTTAGGTGTGGTGTGCTGTTTTTTTTTTCCCAATTGGGTGGTTCTGCCCTGACTTTCCACCACCGAGAATAACTCCAGACTAGGGATCCACATCTGCTGCTGTGGTGAGGTCCTGTTGCTAGGTGGGCTCCCCAATTATACCCCTGTGCTGGAAGTAGGAGCAGGTTCAGTATTGTGTCCTGCTATCTTGCAGCCCCCTTCCACTCCCTTTGCAAGCACAGAGTACTTGTGAATACTTGGGGAGGAGGCTGGACTCATGCTCTGCATACAGAAGTCAGGCAGGGCTGGCAAAGCCCCCTGTCCGAAACGGGGGGGGGGGGCTTCTGCCAGTCGGTGAAAGTTAGGGGTGGGCAAAACTGGATGGACAGAATTAGATCCGTCTTAATGTGTTTGCGGAAGTGTTTAGTTTTGCTCTTTGATGGGGATGCTGCGGGAAGGCAAAGTGTGGGGGGGAGCAAGAAGCAACCTACAGAAGGATAAATAGCTCAGCCGCATCGACAGCGATTTAGACAAAGGAATCATTTGCTAAACTGACAGCCTGAAAGGTGGGTAAATACAAAGCAGGGCAAAGTGCTATACAAAGCGAGCGGGGACTAGGTGGCAAGCTCATTAGGCAGCTTGTTCAAAAGGAAGGCAGCTAAATTGGCGAAGGCAGTGGCCCTTCTCTGCACAGAGCTCTGCGGTGGCAGCGGCAACACAAAGGCAGTTTTTAATCATCCGAGGCGCCGCTCGCTCACTGCTGTCCCCTGCGCTTTGTGTCCCCCTCCAGGCGGGAAGAAACCCGAGTGTGCTCTGCCTCTGATGCGCTCCCGCAGGTCCCCTGGGGTTGGTACATAGAGCTACAGATTAGACCCAGCTGAGACACTGTCTTTCGAGAGCACAGGCTCGGGATTCGCTCCTTCCCTGCATCCCTCCATTCCTGCTCAGCCCCCCCCCCCCCGGGAATGGTTCGGCAAAGGCTGTTTGAAAAGGAAAGGCTCATTTGCAGCACTGGTTGTGTGCATGCACGCGCACACACACACACACACACACACACACACACAGTGTTGTGTTATCTTCTTTTTGCCTGCCTCCTGTCACAGTGGAGCTAATTAAAGAAAAAAAACTGACCTGCGAACTACCCTTCGAGCAGGCAGCAGTTCCTCCATTCGCATTGTCATAGTGATCTAAGGGAAAATAGCCAGCCCAGCTCAGGGGTTGCCGTTCAGGGTCAGAGGAGGACAAGGGGCCAGCTGCAGACTAACATTTTGCATCTATGCCATGGCTCCCATTAGGATTCCTGTAGGAGCTTGGATGTGAAAATGTGGTCAGAATGGTTCATCCATAGCAGGGTGGGTATCCAATCCCGGTTTGAGAGGTTGCCTATGAGCACATCGTATGCAGAAAAGAAAACCCATTGAAACTACAGGGATGCCCAGGTATCTGTGGGGTTCTGTTCCGGACCCCCCCACTCCCCGTGGATATCTGAAATCATAGATAATAGGGATGCCTTTTTAAAGATAGGGGGACATCTGTGGTTTTGCTGCAACAAGGTAAAACACCAATGTGTTTAATGTTCCCTTACCTTTTTCATAGGTGTCCCAGTATCCATAGTATCCAAGAATAACAAACTGTGGATTAATGGATACAGGGGCACACCTGTACAATCCACCCACATCTTACATGAGGGTTAGGTTTTAAAGTCAGAGCATAAGGCAAAGATCTCATATTGTCAACATTGCCATTAAATCCCCAAAATATCAATCAATCAGTCAACAGTATTTATATGTACTGTGCCATTTAGAACTACTACAAGAGACACACAGAAACTGAGACAACGGAGGTAGTCCAGTTCCTTACCAGCGCACTTACCATATCAAATCAAAAGAATTCAAACGAAAGCCCT
>JAJKFI010000005.1:2251861-2271175 GCA_029204185.1 Lerista edwardsae | reverse complement strand
AGGGCTTTCGTTTGAATTCTTTTGATTTGATATGGTAAGTGCGCTGGACTAAGGGAACGACAGATTCATTCTTCCATCTCATGCTCACTTCAGGGCATAAACTTAGTGAGCAGAATGGGAGACACTGCAAAGTATGTTTGGACCACCCTTGGAGCCAGAGAGGCCAGCACATAGATGTGCCACATCCTCCATGACTCTGAGAGTGGTCCAAATGTGCTTTACGGTGGCCCTTGCTCTGGCCAAACTTTGCTGGCCTAACTGTGCTGGCCTAACTCCAGGTTAGGATTGTGCCTTCAATCCATTAAAAAATTCTCCAGGCACTGCACAGAAGTGAAATGAAATCAACAATCAAAGCCATTGTTAAAGGAGCAGTAAAGTAAAAAGAGTAAGAAGCAACTGGGAAAAGTGTAAAAGCAATAAAACCTCACCTAGCAGTGAGCAGAAAATGAGACCTTATTAGGCATGGACAACTCAAAAGGACCAGCCTGGTGCTGAATGCTCATTGGGCCAGTCAGGAGGTGAGCAGCGGTGGGGTCAGCATTCCAAAGCCTCTAGGGAGAAGAATCTTCCAGAAAACAGGCAAGGAAGCTTTACAGAAGTGGGTGAGTCGTTATTTTTTTGAAGCCTGAAATAACCCTGCTAGGCAGATAGGCTAGTACAAATTGTTGCTAGCAACTGTCTTGGACTTGTTTTCAAGGCTCAGCTATCTTTTGAGATAGGGGCTGAATTTCGGCAGTTGGTCTTTCCTCCTCTGGGGGACTTGATAGGTTTGTCCTTGCTGTGCATGCTTCAAATCCAACTTCTAGACCAGTGGTTCTCAAACTATTTGGCACCGGGACCCACTTTTTAGAATGACTATCCATCCGGGAACTCCTGGAAGTAATGTCAAGTCTGGGAGTGTTATTATTGTGGCACCAGAGCCTGCTGCTTTCCTGAGAATGCGGCAATAAGTTTGTTCATTAGATTTCTCCCCAAAGGGCACTCAAGGCGGCTAACAACCAGTTAAAATACAGAAAGAATAAAACAAAAGTATAAAACTATAAAATACACATAAAAATATGATAAGAGCCAAAAAGAAACAGCATAAAAACAATTAATACAATACATCTCTAAAAAGCATGTTGGCTTGGGTTATTTCTCAGCCATTTTCCAACAGCAAAGTGAATCAGAAAGGGGAAAAAAGCCTATTTACAACCTTGACACAAGCAAAATAACCACACAGCCCTCTCCCTTTCTAGTGACCCATCTTCCCATACTTTCAATGATGGCTGCCCTAGGTGCTAAGTGCCTTGGGTTCCAACCCACAGTTTGAGAAATACTGTTCTAGAGCAGCCATTTTCAACCACTGTGCCGTGGCACATTGGAATGCCACAAACTGTTCTCAGGTGTGCCATGGGAATTTGGGTGAGGGTCATTTATTAGTAGGGGCGTTGGGGTGTGTGGTCCCCCCACTGGCAGCACAGTGTGCCTTGTCAATTGTCAAAAAACTGATGGTGTGTCTTGACCATTTAGTGCCTTGCCAGTGTGCCATGAGATGAAAAAGGTTGAAAATCACTGCTCTAGAGCAGGGGTCAGGGAACTTTTTTACCTTTTACCCCAAAATATATTTAGATACGCCACCGTTACCCACTTGATGTTACCGCCCCCCCCCCGCCAGAACAAAAGAAAAAAAATTACATATTGGAACCCATTGCTTTTTATTTGATTAATTAATGAGCTTAATTAATGCTATGTAAATATGAAGTTGTAAAGAGTTTGGGTACACCTGAAGACCTTGAGAGAATAGAATTCAACACGTCTGGGTTACAACTAGCTTACCTTTTTGACAACAGGTTTAGGTGCTTGGACTTAAGATTTCTCTCTATAATGAATTCAGATTGGGGCTGGCTGGCTACAGCAGTGTTCTGATTTTGTATTTGTTTTCTGCTGTTTGCCTTGCCTCCTGCCTCTCTTTGTGTCCCTGACTCCTTGCGCAGGCACCCCACCCCTCCCCCTGCTTGCTCACCCGCCCGCCCCACTCCCCCCACACCTGCACATCTCGCATCCCTGCTGGGCTCCTGGGTGGCGGCGACGGCGGCAGCTCCTCGGCCTCCCCACCCGGAGCTGGTTCCGGCCCTTCCCTGGCGTTGAGCACTGCCGACACCACGGCTGCCTGAGTGCTGCCCAGAATTGCCTTGGCCTCGCCGGCTCGCCCATCACCCGGCACCGCCGCAGTTGCAGTTGCACGGCCGCCATTTTCTCTGCTGTTGCTTCCTTGTCCCTCTACCAGCAGCGAGATCGATAACTATGGCCTTCTTCGCCACCTGGGAAGGGAGGGGAATGCTGCCTATTGGGGGCCAAGTACCTTGCCGCTTCTAATCTCCTATTGGAAGCAAGGGAAATCCATCAAGCGTGAGAGGAACTTCCCATTGATCAGAAAAGAGAACGTTGGTCATGAAGAAAGGATGAAGGAAAAGGGGGCGGGGCATACTCCTATCTGTCCATTACCCCCAGGAATTTCATTTTTACCCCATTTGGGGTAATTTACCCCTGTTCCCTGACCACTGCTCTAGAGGGTTCTAGGGCACATGTTTGGCTCAGAGCAAGCTCTGAATTTTACTAGTGATGGGTAGAGGAGTTTGAAAATTGTGTCATTTATTTTACTCAGAAGTAAGCCCATTGTGTTCAGTGAAGACGTAGGCTGTGCTTTTCAACTAAACTTTTCCAGGTGGTAAAAATCAAAAGGAATTGTGGAGAGCTCCAAGTGGACTGGACAGCAAAATGGCAGACAAGTGTGAAGTGATGCACGTTGGGACAAATAATCAAAACTTCACCTATAGGCTATAGTTCTGAGCTGTCTACGATGGATCAGGAGAGAGATCTTGGGGTGCTGGTGGACAACTCGATTAAGGTCAGCCAGCAATTAAGAAGGCCAATTCCATGCTTGGGGTAATTAAAAAAGGGGTTGAGAATAAAAACAGCCAATATTATTATGTAATTGTACAAATCAATGGTAAGGCCACGTCTGGAGTATTGCGTACAGTTCTGGTCGCCACAACTCAAAAAGGACATAGTGGAACTAGAAAAGGTGCAGAAGAGAGTGACGAAAATGATTACTGGGCTTAGGCACCTCCCTTATGAGGAAAGGTTACAGTGCTTGGGGTTCTTCAGTCTGGAAAAAAGGTGCCTGAGGGGGGACGTGATTGAGACATACCAAATCATGCATGGGAGGGATAGAGTTGATAGAGGGATGTTCTTTTCCCTCTCTCACAACACCAGAACCAGGGGACATCCACTGAAATTGAGTGTTGGGAGAGGTAAAACAAATAAAAATAAATACTTTTTTACCCAGTGGATAATTAAGCTATGGAACTCCTTGCCACAGGAGGTGGTGATGGTGCCTTTAAAAGAGGATTGGACAAATTCATGGAGGAAAAGTCCATTACAGGCTACAGGTTGTGATGGGTATTTGCAACCTCCTGGTTTTAGATGGAGGCTACCTCAAGCCAGGTGCTAGGGGGAGGCAGCAGGATGTAGGTATCTTGTTGTCTTGTGTGCTCCCTGAGACATCTGGAGGGCCACTGTGAGATACAGGAAGCTGGGCTAGATGGGCCATGGCCTGTTCCAGTAGGACTCTTCTTATGTTCTTATGTCTTAATCAGATCTTACTCATTGGAAATATTACCTCTAGTCATGGGATTGTGTCACTGCCCAATATTTTGTTTCTCTTTTTGGAGTCTTGTACACCAGCCTAGTATACCAGGGTTGGGATCTGCGTTGAAAAAGTTGGGTCTTCCTTTTCCAGAGGATTAAAATGTTCAGCTACTATAACCTCCAAATGGCGCTGTGTGAGTCAGCGTCTCGATGAAGGCAGAGCTGCCTTCATTGCTCTGAAACAGAAACCATCAGGAGTTACGTGCTTCTCTTTTACGTGCTGATCTCCTTCGTCACTTTTGCTGCCTTGGCACTTGTTCATCAACAGCTCCGTTACAAAAGAGAACAGATATTATAAAACATGAATTTATTTTACCTGCTGATGTCTGCTTGGAGCACAGCCTTTTCTACCTTAGAGTCTCTCTATCCAACAATAATCTCAATGTTCACGTCTATACCGCGATCCTCCATGTTGTTGAGCAAACAGGCATTGGAGTATCTCCGGAAACAGCACTGCCTCCAGTTTTGTTGGATGACCAGGGCTGCCTTTTGATACCTCTTGTACCGAGTTCTTGCAAGCCACATTCTGAACACCGACTGCAAGAGGACAGCGGCTTTCTCAGGCTGGACGTACGTCACCAGTGCTCTGACCCGTCTCTCGTTCTGTAGCCGGCTGAAAATGCGGCGCCACCATCTCTGGATCATTTGCGCGCAGAGGTGGGCTTGTTTCAGACTCTGCCGGACCAGCTGACCACGCCACAATTTTTGAACATGAATTGCAGACTTGAAAATGGAAAACAACAAAGAATTGGGTGTCATCATAGAATGTTAAACAGAACCACAACAGCATCCTGAGAGTAAAGAAGAAGTGGCACATCAGTGAAACACCAAACAGGAATGAACAGGCACAAGCAGGAGTGTAAGAATGCCACCGTTTGCCACCTGAGATGCCAGTCTTGTCTAGACTCCCTTCCATTTCCCACGAAAAACCTGGTGGCAGCACAGGGTTTCCAAGAGAGGCTCATTCTTTGGGGCCTCTGCCAGAAACAACAAGCCATTCTTGGAAGGCTACCAGAACTGCTGCTGGAGGCCTCTCCCCTTGGCTGTCACGGTTAACCGGTGGGTGGTGGGATATCTTGGATAAGCATTTATTCAACATTTGTCATTCCTGAAATTGACATCACTGATGGACTCCTGCTGGTGTCAACTCTAGCTCCACAAGTCATAAGGGTAGATTAAGGGCCTAAATCCTACACCTACCCTGCATCCTTGTTCTTGGTCTTATACTCATTTCTTGAGCTCCACTGGCACAGACTGCCATAAAGCAAAGGTGGCATGTAGTTAGGATTGGGTTGTTCATCTCCTCCACATTCAGATCACCACCTTCCTGCCCAGGAGTAAACCCCGGGTCCAATGTGTTCTCACCACACGTGTAGGGCAGAAAACAATTGAGCTAGGCCCATGGTTGTCACGGCAGCCATGAAATCCTGAGGCGCTTCTACACCAGGTGTCTCAGCATGGTTTACCAAACCCAAGATCACCCTCGCCAGCTCAGGCAGGTATACTACTGAGCAGCAAGGCAGGCAGTACGCCAACAGGATCCCAGGGCGCAATCCTAACTTGGAGTTAGGCCAGCAAAGTTTGGCCAGCACAAGGGCCACCATTTATGGTTTCCAGCTTTAGCACATTTTGGACCACTCATATAAGAGTCAAAGATCCCAGCATGAGGAAGGGCATCCTCCTCGTTGACTCTGAGAGTGTCTCAGCACTTTGTGCTGGCCTAACTGTGCTGGCCTAAGTCGAGGTTAGGATTGCGCTCCCAGTCTCTCTCGCTCATCCAGCACCATGCGGGGATGATGAAATCCAGGCACATGCCGGACAAGACAACCAGTCAGGAGGATATAGTGTCATGATAGACAATTGTGACCACACTTCCCCTGCAGCTGAGGCTGCTGCAGCATCTGGAAATCTGGCAGATGCTACAGCAGCCTCAGCTGCAAGGGGTCACAATTGTCTATCATGATTCTACAATATGCCTGACACTAACCCTCTTTCTCCTGGCCCAACCCCCACTGCCATACCTTCCACTGCCCATCACCCCTCCTAACTTTCCCAGGGGAGCAAACATATCTCCTCCCTGGCAGGGGCCAACCAGTCATGGGCACAATCCAATGAGCAGTTCTGTGCTCTGAAACGACCAGGTGCTGCAGAAGAGCTTGACTGTGCTCTGGCCCATGCCAGGTCCTGGTCATTTCAGTGGGGCAAGAGAATTTTCCAGCAGATTGTACCCCATAGATTGGATCTGTGTGTCATAAACCGCTGGCCTGAACCGCATCCAAAACCTGCCACCTTGTCCTAGAGGAAGATCTTGGAAGGGGGGCAGTAACAGAATGGAGTTCTTTCCATCTAAATCAAGTAAAAGAGTCGAAGTATTGCCCACATGATACAGGCCCTTAAAAATCCTGAGATTTGAAGGCTGGGATGTAACATGCTGGGATCAATGCACTGGACATTTGATTTTTTAGCTCTCTGCCTTATAACTACCTAGTCAAACATATCTAACCATTCTCTACTCTTCTTACAATGGGAACAATGGCATGATCTCATCAGATGGTTACTAACTCCAGCTAACTGGACAAAGGCACTTTTAAAAATCGTGTTCCTTTTCTGTTGAGCGAGGGGAGAGCCACCGCAGAAAGACTCTTTTTGAAGGGCTGTTTGCTGCCGTCTCTTCATCTTTTTGTGAGTTCTTTGAGGATAAGGAGCCTATGTATGTATGTATCTATGTAAACTATTCAGGTACAGGTGGGCCTGCGATATCTGGAGATTCAGGACCCCTGAATTTCATAATCCACAGGACCATTGAATGCTTTTACTCACTGAATGAAACTGACAGTGCAATCCTATACCTCACTTAGTGCCGGCACTGTGCTCTTGCGCCGGCCGAACACTGTCGCAAACCTGCCGTAAAGCGTGTCCGCATCGGTGCTGTGGCGCTCGGCCGGGACCAGCAGCAGTGCCAGCATTTGGGTGCTGGCACGACCGTCAGCAGCGCTGGTCATGCGTCAGTTAAGCGCTGGCATCGCTTGGTCAGCACAGGGCCTCTGCGAGGGCGTTCCGGGGGCGTAACTGGGCGGCGCAGCGGGTGGAGACGGTGGATATGACGGGGTTGTGATGCTAGATGGCCATAATGCCATATCCTAACGCCAGTTCCCAGCCTTGGCGGCCCCAATTCGCGCTGCTCCCGTGCACGTTCCACTGCACCTGCTATTTTGTCGGTGCAGATCCATGCAGGCCCATAGGGGTGGCTGGGGCTTACGCAGGTGCAAGGGGAAAACCTCCCCTTGTCCTGTATGTTGCTGCTGCCGCCTCCTAATGGGCCTTTGGATGTGGCCCTGCTATGTCAGCCTTATTAGGCCGGCATAAGGTAGGATTGCACTCTGAGTCTCAGTTAAATGTGCCCTGATATTGGACATTTGCATCCGAGACATTTGTGTCTCAGCATATGTATATTTATATTAGATGTACATTTTTTTAAACATGTAGGGTTAGGTCTGGGATAAGAGGCTTAGGACTAGTCCCCAAACCGTGGGTTGGGACCTACTGGTGGGTCGGGACCTGATTTTTGCTGAGTGGTGAAAGTGTAATGGAAAGATCAGATAACTAATTGCTTTAAGCCCTGAAGCTATTCAAAAATCAGATAACTGCTAACTGTCTTGCAAATAGCTGAGCTCCCGCAGTTTGCAAGATACCTGCTAACTACCCTGCAAGGAACTGAGCAGGTGTAAATATAGGAGATAAATGTTTGAGCATCTTTTTTCTGGTTATTATAAATCCCTTTCTTGCTTTCTAGATCTCCTTTTTAAAGTCAGGTAAACCTAGGTGGGCCTTGATAGACTGCTGTTTTCAAAAGCGGGTCCTGGTGTTAAAATGTTTGGGAACCACTGGCTTAGGATACATAACATGTGGTTTGTTGCCCAGTTATAGTTTGTTTGTTGCCCAGTTTTAGTGGGATGCAAATGATCAGGATCCATTTGACCAAGACATAATAGTCCAGCAAGATACAAATACTCTAGTATTGTGTGGGTGAGAACTGAGGGGCTGTATCCTTGAGCACTCGTTGTGTGCATGAACATTAAAAACCATGCGTGTTACAAGGGCAAAATAGAGCTTCCCTCGATCACTTTCAAAATGGCTATATGGAAGGCCTGTCAGTACCTTAAGCCTTTTTTCATCGGTGGCAGCATACAACATTAGGGTGGTGGTGGAGGTGGTCGAAGGTAGTGGTGCTGGTGGGGGTAATGATGGTGTGTGTTGTGGTGGGGGTGCTTTTTTGCAGCACTTCCGACAGCACAGGCATGGGCAGCGCCTCCGACACGACCCGCAGAACTGCCAACATCGGCTTTGGGAGCACTTCTGGCAACAGGGCCAACGGCAACATCTCCGGCAACATTCCTGGAAACACTTCCGGCAACAGGGGCTTCGGCAGAACATGTCACAAAAGTGGCATTTCTGGAAAAAAGAAATGAAGGGGCAGAGTAAGCGATAAGAAAGGGCCAAAGCAGTCAGAAGGACCCGGATGAGAACCAGGCAAACCTCACGCCTCAACAGCATCCAAGCACTTATCAGCTAATAAGACTGCCTCGCCATCTCTTGCTTCTGTTGTGGACAAAAGGCTAGTGTTTGATACACAGGGATGCCGTGCAGGCCACTGCAGCCTGCCTGTATTGGCGCAGGTTCAGCCTGGCCTGGGAGTGAGGCTGCAATCCTAATCTGGAGTAAGGCCGGCACAGTTAGGCCAGCAAAATTTGGCCAACGCAAGGACACTGTAAAGTATGTTTAGACCACTCTCAACACACAGACGCGAGCCACCCTCCCTAACTCCAAGTGGTCCAAATTCGCTTTACGTTTGCCCTTGTGCCAGCCAAACTTTGCTGGCCTAATTGTGCCGGCCTAACTCCAGGTTAGAATTGCACCCCGAGTTAAGCTTGCTTTTGGCTCTACCCACTGCTTTCTTCATAAAAGTAGAGGTGCAGTTCAGGCCTGCCTGGAAGCCATACCATCAGTTCTCAGTCCCAATTCCAGGTGTGTATATGACTCTGAGCACCCAGTGAAAAGCACTCTGTATACTCACAGAAGCCCTCTTCTGCATAACTTTATTCCAGGATTTATATCCCACCATTTCATTTGGAAAAATACAAAAAGGGACTGAAGGCAGACTGCCATATGGAATCTATAGGAAAATTCATGAAAACAATAAAATCAACCATCATATATTAAGGGTATGATCCTAACCATTTTTCCAGCACTGGGGTAAGAGCAATGCAACCTAGGGCACATACATTTCCTTACCTTGAGGAGGCCTCTGTGATGCCCCCCAATTGCAGGACGCAGTGCATGCCCCATTGCTGTATTGGAAAAGGCAGGAGCCACTCCGAGGATAGGGAGTGGTATCAGCAAAGGCCCCTTGTCCCAGATAAACCAGGGAATATAGGGTTAATCCCAGAAGGTATTTGCAAGCCTCGCACAGGTGCAGATGGGCATGGCTGATGAATTAAACCCTGCCCACTGATTAGCCTCAGTATAGTGGCCTAGGTATAAAGCTGGGATGGGAGATGGAGAAGGGACCTAGGAATCTGGATGAGGACCTGGAGATTAGCACCAGGTAGGTGCTGGACGGACGGACGGACGGACGGACGGAGGGAGGGAGGGCCGGCCGGCCGGCCTGAGGAACTGGCTGAAAGACTGGAGAAGGTAAGCTTGCTGTAGGGAACAGTTGTTTGGCTGCCACACCCCTGGAGCCACCAGTGGAGGAGGCAGTTGTAGCTGGGACAAGCTGACTGCCTATTGTTTGGTGGTGGGGTTTCTTTGGAGCAAAGCCAGTGATGAGGGCAGTCTGGAGGAGGCTGACCAGCCAGTGATCCCAAACAAAAGCTGCAGAAAGAGAGGAGGCCCAGTGGGTGACTGACCCCCTCCCTCTTGCCTATCTCTGAGGCTGCTCTGTGGGGAAACTACTTAGCCTAATGTGGGCATTGAGGTCCTTGGGGAGGCCTGGCAGGGAATTTGGCAGAACACTTGTCTTCCCTAACTTTAAGTTCTCTGTTGCAGGACAGGATTTGGTGGAACAATTGCACAGCTATGTCAGTGTTGGAAAGTTGATTAGGATTGCACCCTTATTTCCTGTGCTCCAGAGTTGAGCTCTAGCATTCAGCCTTGCTTCTCGGATTGAGCTGTTGAAAACTCAGAGCATAATCCTATACCCCCATTGCACAGGCGCTACGCTCTTGCGCCAGCCGAACACTGTCACAAATTTGCCGTCAAGCACACCTGCTATGGTGCTGGACCGGCACAAGCAGCACTGCCAATGCTTGGGCGCCACCACGATCATCAGCAGCACTGGCCTTCCACCAGTCAAGCGTCGGTGGTGCAGGGCTGCCAGGGGTGTAACTGAGTGGTGCAGTGGGCAGCGATGGTGGCAGTGATGCAGGATGGCCATAGTGCCAAATCCTAAAGCCCATCCCCGGCCAGGAAGGCCCCAATTCAGGCCGCTCCTGTCCATATTCCTCTGTGCCTGCAAAACAGCAGGTGCAGATCCAAGCAGGCCCATAGGGGCGATCGGGGCTTACGTGGGTCCTGGACGTTGCTGCTGCTGCCTCCTAATGGGCTTTAGGATAGAGCCCTGTTATATCGGCCTTACTATGTTACTTAGTATTTAGGATTGGGTTGCTCATCCCATTTACCCATTATGGGTAAGCCCAAAGAAGCCAACATGATCACACAGAGGAAGATCATTCCTTGTTTCTGGGACACAGAGTGAGTGGAAAAAAGAGAAAAGGTCAAAAGTTGGCCTTCCAGTGTTAATTATAAATGCACATAGAAACATATTTTGCATTTTAAAAAACCACAGTCACACTTTTGATACACTTTGCAAGAAATAAAAGTAAAGGTTTCCCCACGACCGAATGGTCTAGTTGTGACCGACTATAGGGGCCAGTGCTCATCTCCATTTCTAAGCCAAAGAGCCGGCATTTGTTCGAGGGCAAGCTTCCATGATCATGTGGCCAGCATGACTATATGCCAAGATGCACGGAACAGTGTTACTTTCTCACCGAAGTAGTACCTATTTATCTACTCGCATTTTTACATGCTTTTGAACTGCAGGAACTGGGACAAGTGACAGGAGCTCACTCCGTCACGTGGTCTCGAACTGCCAACCTTCCTGTCAGCAAGCTCAGCAGTAGCATTTTAACCTGCAGCACTACCACATCCCTTTCTTTCAAGAAATAAGGAGCCCTAAAATGTTGCCTGTATCCCCAATATTCAGACAGATCTAATGTGCAAATTTGTAGCACACCATTACCTACTACCTATTGGCTCCAGTTTTGATAGTCTGCTTCTCTTCAAGTTCAGATTCATGGCTGTTCCTTTTGCCATGCTTCAAAATTCTGCATCTAACATATTAACAGCATATTTGACAATACAGTATAAGACATTCACCTTCATGTAATTATTTGCATTCCCCTCTAGCTATGGTGAGATTCATTCAATGAGGCTTAATTGGCAAGGCATGCTGTACAATCATCACAACTAACATGAGTAATTTATGTTTTCTTGTTTAAAAAAACACTTTATGGGAAAACTGCGGTTAAGGAGAGGAAGTTGAACACAACAGCGGAAATGGTGCAACTGTCTTCTGGGGTTTCTTTGGCTGCAATCCTATACATACTTATCTGGGAGTGAGTCCCGTTCAACTCAGTGCAATTTACTTCTGAGTTGACATGGCACTGCGGGTTAAATTGCTGAGCTGTTGACCGGAAGGTTGACAGTTTGAGACCATGCGATGGAGTGAGCTCCCATCGCTTGTCCCAGCTCCCGCCAACCTAGCAGTTCGAAAGCACCTAAAAATGCAAGTAGATAAATAGGTACCACTTCAGTGGGAAGGTAATGGCGTTCCGTGTGCCTTGGCGTATGGTGCTGGCCACATGACCACAGAAACTGTCCTTGGACAAACTCTGGCTCTTTGACTTAGAAACGGAGATGAGCACCACCCCCTACAGTCGGTCATGACTAGATCATTTGGTCATGAGGAAACCTTTCTTTTTTTAGGCATGCATAGAGCTTTATCCTCATGAAATCACAAATTTAGAGTGCAGTACTAACCAGGAGTTAGTCCAGCACAGATAAGCCAGCACAGATATGGCCAGCATAAGGGACACTGTAAAGTATGTTTGGACCCCTCTCGGAGTCAGAGAGGCCAGCACATGGACATGTGTCATCTTCCCTGACTCTGAGAGTGGTCCAAACGTGCTTTACAGTGGCCCTTGTGCTGAACTGGCCTAACACCAGGTTACGATTGCACTCTTAACCACATACATCTCCTCAAACTACACTTAGGCCATTGTCTACTCCAGTTCTGATCTACTTTCCCCTGCTAAACTTAAGGGGAAGGTGACAGCTTAGTGATAGAATCTGCTGCATGCAGAGGAATCCCAGTTCTGTCTCTGGCATTGCAGGATGAGCTGGGAAAACCCCCGTCTGAAACTCAGGAGAGCTGCTGCCCAGATAGTGTAGGCAGTTGTGAGGTAGATGAACCAATGGCCACTCAGGTAGCTTCTTTTGTTCCTTGATTTATGATAGGTTCCTTGTGCCTTTTGTCTCAAGTTCTTCTCTTTCTGCCCCAGCAGCTTCATCAAAGTATCTGCTGCTTTTTCTTAGGGGGCTCCATTTACTCTCTGATTATGGATGGGGAGTTAGCATTGCCGCAAAAGGGTCCATTGCTAAGCATCATACATCCACTGTGAACAACTGTAGCATCATGCCACATGCAAATAAGATATATTGCACTAATGGGGGGGGGCTCTCACTTACAACACATTTTTGTCCCATCATGGAACTCCCTTTCAGAAAGAGCCCGTGTAAGAACAGGAGGAGGTCATGTAACTTCCAGCTGCTGATCTCCTAGGATAGCAACATTGACTTGCTCTGCAAACTGATGTCATAAATGCACCTGCTGACACGCCTTACTCTGATTGTCACTGACACGGGGACTAGTTAAAAATGTGTCTGCCTTCACCATGATCTGTTAGTGCTAACTGGCTGGGCTAGAGTCACCGCTGTGTCTGTGTGTGCCATGGAAACGGAAGGCGGTTTCTCTTCAGGCAATGTTTTAATTGATGGTGAGGCAACGAAGGCAGAACAGGATGGTGTGATGTGAGCAAAACTCTAAGAAGGAAAATCCCCCAGTGAATGCAGCTGCAAATAGATGGCAGGCTAACCGGTCCTTCTTTCCTTTGTGTCTGTCGGGGGCCATGGCTGGACAGAGGACAATATTGTTTTCTCTTCCCCACCCATGTGAACTCCTCTGACCTACATGATGCACCCTAAGGCATTGCCCAGGACCCAAAGAGACCTGTAATTAGGAACATTTATCCTTTTGCCCCAGGGAAGGCTCCTGCTGGCCTTGGGGGGGGGGGCTACTTGCACCCACACCAGCACTACAAGTGGCACAAGTCTGCGTGAAGGTGGATGGGGCCCCAGAAGGGATTCGGAGGATACTACCACCCCCACTCCCATCCCCTTCCTGGGACTAATTCATCCTGCTTCCCATCCCATCACCTCTCTGTTCTGCCCCCTATCTGCCTCGTTCCACCCCTCCCCATCTCCCTCCCACCAACCTGGGGAGTCAGGTTTCTAGGGTCCATTGCCACATAGATATGACCCACTCACCATTTCACAACAGCCAGAAAGAGGCCACCAGAACACTAGGACCATTCCCTAAAATATAAAGCTCTACCAAAAGGGTAGGAATGGCTTTGCCCTTTGTTTTTTTCAGGTAACTGGCACTGTGTTGAAAATCTGTGACATTCCCTATTTTCTGCCTTTTTCACTTGTTTGGGGTGTGACGAGACTCCACCTCGGAGTCTTCTGAGATGCCTCAGAATCTTGAATGGACTGCTGAACCATTCAAAGGCAGTAGCCATGTTTGTGCTGTTGTGTGGTTGCGTGAGCATCTTTCTCTTCCCCAACTGACCAGCAAATGAAGGACCTGACTTTGATCCACCTCCTTGGATCCACCATGAAGCTTGCCTGATTTCCATTAAGAAATTCAGGGTCTCATGTGACTTCCCCTCCTCCAGAACCCAATCTCACAGATGAAACCTGATTCATGCCCACAGGTTATAAAAAGCAGAATCACTCCTCCTTTGCCCATTTGCCCAGATCTGGGGTCAGGGGTACCTGATACTCAAATGGGAGGGGCTTGCCTGCCATCTTGCTAAGAGTGGATTCAAGGACCAAGAATCTGGAACAACATGAGTAAGTAGGATTGGGGAAACAATACTTAGAGAAGCAATGTCAGGCTTCGGGTGTCAGGCTGTATTTCAACTGTACAAAATTGCTGAGAATTGCTAAACAGGCCCTCTTGGGACCAAATTCTGTCCAATTTTCCAGCCCTGATGTAGCTATCCCAATGGGGTGTGTGCTGCATTCGGTGGTGGTGGGGAACAGTCATGGAGGCCTCCTCAAGGTAAAGGAACATTTGTTCGTTTATCTCGGGGCTGCATTGCGGCTACACTGATGCTGGAAAATAGGACAGGATTGGGCCCCTTGGTCTCTTCTTCACCCACTTCTCCCAGGCTTGCTTCCATTTGATGCAGGAGGTAACCCTTTCAGAGTAGATCTCGTATTCAGGGTGAAGTGTCTGGTAGGCGTATCTTTCATCTTGAGGAGCTCAAGCATCTCCCAAGCAGTTTTGCGAGCTGGTGATGCCAAAGATTTGGATGCTGCTGAGTACTTCCTGCATCACTGTCACTTTCTTAAACCTTCCCTTCCCAGTTGTTGGTCCTGCCCTCTGTGACACTTTTATGTGAAGGTGCTCTAAAAGTGTGGGAGATACAGGGTGGCGCACAATTCTCAGCTGAGCCAGAATGTCAGCGTGTGGGCATGACAGCCAGCCTCACATTTAATTCAATTGCATGGCGTTCCAGCCCTTGCTGCCCAATCTTCCCACCTTGCGTAGGAATTCCCAGTGACCGACGTCTCAGTTATTTGGCATTATGAAATACTGCTCTGGGGTTTCAACTCTGCATTTATTTCAGGTGAGCTTTCAAGGGCTGTCCTTTTGAAAGATTATTCTGCAGTGGTGACACAGAGTGATCTGGTCGCTAATACTTATCAGAGGTTGATGTAGGTTTCAGATTTATCTGAATACATGCAAAAAAAAACCCCTCAGCAGTAAGGATTATCTGAAGAGAGCTCAGAAAAGCCAGGCCAAATATCAGAGGCAATTACACAGCTAACTAAAAGAAGTAAAAATCTGAATCTTTTTTACCATGAGTGGTACGCACTTCTTTTTCAACCACATTTAAATTTTGAATGCTAAGGAAATTATGAGGTTCAGAGATTTGCGCCCAAGATCTCTGGTTGCAAGGGAACTGAGGTCAGGGGTTGTTTATTAAGCCTTCCACATGTCTGATTTCCATTTGATGGGCTACAGGTATCATTTTCTCCATGAGATCCCTGTCATGTACAGAACTGTGTGGACGAACAAAAGGCAGCCCACCAGGTGCCCCAGGGAGGCATGAGACAACAAGATGCTTGCATCCTGTTGCCACTCCCTTGCATCCGGTACTCTGAAGTAGCCCATCACCAATGTAAGGAGGTTGCACAATCCATCATTGCCTATAGCCCACGATGGACCTTTCCTCCAGAAATCCGTCCAATCCCCTCTTAAAGGCATCAAGACCAGATGCCATCACCACCTCCTGTGGAAAAGAGTTCCACAGATTAACTACCTGCTGGGTAAAAAAGTACTTCCTTTTATCTGTTTTAACTCTCCCAACCCTCAGTTTTAGCAGATGCCCCCTGGTTCTGGTGTTCAAATCAAGCTCCTGTTAGGCATAAGAGCAGGTCAGGCCTGTGTTTGCTGTTTTCTTTTTTCAAATAAGCTGTCAACCCTAGGTGGAAATAATGCATCTGGAAGCTCAGTGCCATGGCTAAAGTAAATGTGCGTGCAAATTTATCTATAGCTGATATAAACCAGAACCCCAAAGCTTGAAACATTAATTGTTTAGTGAGTGCATAAAATAGACTCAAAGCGCAGCTTGCTACTTTCCATCGGGCATTGCCTATTAACGCACAGAGATTGCCTCCTCAAAAGGCATGTACTTGCTATATTCATTCCCCTGGATAATAACTGCTAATGACCAGTTGATGAGAAGAGATCAATAATCCTGACTAAACAAGCATGGTAACCAGCATTACTCCTACAGATTGTTTCCCATCTGAACAAAAGGAATTCACTATGTTCCCCCAGCTGTTAACAGAGTCCATCTACCTCATTGTGATCATAGCTGTTAAAGAACAAGCAATGGGCCACTAACGAAGGAGCAGTGGCGGCATTATTGCAGAGGTATGAAGCAGCCTGGAGTTTCCCATTCCACGGAGTCATGCAGAGTTCCGTTTTGTGGGCACTATAAATTAGAACATCACATGGATACTTTGGAAATAAGGCCTGACAAGTGTGAAAGATGCATCCTGTTTCCAGCTGCATATATGGTTACACAGGAGGCTGGAGGTCAAATGCCCTTGACATGGCCTCTGTGGAGACGCTGAGAGGCAATTTGCTGTTTCAAATGCCTTATTGCTGGTATAGAATGTAATTTTCTGCTAAAATATTTTAACTTGCGCATGTTAATTATGCAGCAAGGTTTGACACCTCCTCTGCTGGGAAATGTGTTCTGGCTCTCAATACTGACTAGTCTATCAGATGGCTAGGATTTTCTCTTTCTCTTGGAAGTCTGTATTTTTAAATAATTTCTTGATGGAAGATTTTATCCCTTTGAAAATAATGAGAGTTACTGCAGAACATCCACTTGAATGGACCACTTGAGCTGCTGATTAGTGCAACAGCAACTTTGGATTCTCAGTGTACAATTAATTGCCTGTAGGAGGTTATTCTTCAGGGGGTTTTCTTGTCTGACAAAGGTCTGGTGCCTTTAACAAATGCCTGGCAGGCAGAAAGTCAACAGGTGACATGTTCTTCATCACAGCATCTACACAGAAGGGGAAGCTTCACTTGTAGAATTGTGTCTCGCCATGCACCTGCACAGAGGAGGCGGCGGCGATTACCTGCTATCTTCAGGTTCAATAGTGGTTTGCTTCTGGATCAGTAGCGAAGACAGAGGGGATGGGGGTGCAATAAGTACTGCCAATGCCATAAGGCGCCATGTAAGTGGCCCTTCCCACCAGAACCATTTTAGGCAGCAGCGTGCAAGTGCGTGCTTTCTGGCGAGTGCCTGCAGGTTGCCATAGCTGCCCAGAATGGCTCTGATGGTGAGTGGGAGGGGCCCTTTCATGGTATGTTATAGGGTGATATGTGGTGCAGGTGTGGCTGGTAAGTCAGAACCATCCCACTGGTGTGCTTTGAAAAGTGCTCTAGAAAACCCAACCCATGGCCTCTGAGCAGCTGGGGCCCCTGGCTGTGTTTGAGCAATCACAACCACTGCTGTAGCAGTGGCGGCACTTTTCAAAGAACTCTGAGGAGACGGTTCTGCCTCACCTGCACCACATGCCACAGGTGTTGCAGGGCCTGCAGTGCTTACCATGTTCCCCCTTTGTCTTTGTTACTGCGCTGAACACCAGCTGCAGGGGAGCAATGGAGAGAAAGGGAAAAATCTTTTTCTCCTGGTTGTGGGATCTCCTAGAGATAGCTGGTGGCCTTCTGTGGGGAAACAGTGTGCCTGGCCAGATGGGCCTCTGGCCTGATTCAGCCCAGCTCCTCTTATGGGCTTTGAAGACTTGTAAGAGAAAAGGTAGTGGCCTTATTAACAGAACCATGTTATACTGTTCTTTATTTTCTATTATTATTATTTATTATTATTATTATTTAAGAAATTTTTACCCCGCCTTTCCTCTGCCGGGGCAGATGTCCAAGGCGGCTTACAATATTAAAAAAAGATAAAAATAAAGTATAACAATTAACATTAAAAACAGTTAAAAACAGTATTAAACAATAAACAATCAAGATTAAAAACACAAACAATTTAAAAACAATTAAAAACAATTAAAAAATAAAATAAAACACAAGCCCCGTGGATCATAATAACCAGCCAGCCAACCTGTCAACAATTAAAAGCAACAACCTGTCAACAATTATTTTCTATGAACTCCATTATTATGTCGTTTGAACATGCAGTCCTTTTTTCAGTGTAACAAATAGTTGCTGTTTTTTCATCCCCAGCCCCCCCCCCGCCCCAAAGCAGAAGATTTTAGTCTCACCAGCAGCATGGAGTGTACACATGAATGTGATAGCCTGAACTTTCTGCAAAATTCTTCCACTGTTAGCTTCTCCTTTTTTTCTGGGAACGTTGTGAAGTTTTGTGTTCTCCAGTACAAATTTTGGACATGTTCCTCAAGCTTGTCACAAATTCTCATGGGTTACTTCTAGTGTGCCTTACTTAGAGGTGTTTATTTCTGGTGAGTAAGATAGGCTTACAGCCTAACTCTTACTGAACATTATAGGCTTACTTCTGAGTAAAATAAATAACACTGTTTTCAAACACCTCTACTTATAGCATTCAAGAAAAATTACTGGTGGGTAGATGGATAGTCTCCCCCTGTTATCTCTGATGCAAAAAAGTTTGGCTGACCATCCTGAATTGTGTGTACATTTGTGAGGGGAAAAAAACATCCAAGTATGGTTGTGTTTTCATTTTAGTGTTTTGACACAATAAAAAAGGGTCAACTTTTAGACTAGAGTCCAGGTTCCCAAACGGTGAGTCGGGACCCACCAGTGGTTCACAAGTCAATTTCAGGTGGGTCACAAAGCACCTAGAACAGCCATCTTAAATGTATGGGAAGATGGGCTCCTTGAAAGGGAAAGGGCTATGTAGTTATTTTGCTTGTGTCACCGTTGTAAATAGTTGTTTTTTTCCTTCCTGCTTCACTTTGCTATTGGAAAACGGCTGAGAAATAACTTATTGCTGCATTTTCAGAAAAGCAGCAAGCTCTAGCTTCAAAATGACAGCACTTCTGGTTGTGACATCACTTCTGGTGGGTCCTGGGCAGATTGTCATTCTAAAAAGTGGGTCCTGGTGCTAAAAGGTTTGAGAACTACTGGACTAGAGTGATTAGAAGGATCTCACATATAGCAAGGAAGGTATATAGGCTCAGTCCTGCAAATCCATTCAACAAGTGACTCTATCCTGTTTTAAAACTTCTCCCAGCAGCCTTATGGGATGCAGCCTTGAGCTGTTTTCAGGAAGGTCTGCCTGTAGGATGAGTGCTTCATGTTGCTTAGCAGATCCAGCCACCCAACTGCTCCCCTCCCACATCAGTCCATGCACTAAGACAAGCACCATTGCACAGCATTCTTGTGAGGCAGGGGGTTATTTGGGGATGGTTTCAGAAGAATAAAAACACACCATTAATCTGTAAAATATAGCTTCATAACGGCTTGGTGGATGACTTCAGACCACAAGGGAAATAATGACAGTGAAAATCGTGACCCTGAGCAACTATTTCAGCCGCTGGTCATTAATGCTCTGGAGAGAGTATAGACCTAGGTCATTACTATTTGTTTTCAGCAAGCTTTACTGCACTACTAACAGCTTTGAGATCCTTTGCCCCAGGTTGTTAGACAAATGTGAAGGAAGAAATAACTGTTCCCAGACTTCGAGAGTT
>JAJKFI010000005.1:2225688-2251851 GCA_029204185.1 Lerista edwardsae | reverse complement strand
ATTTCAATGTGACACCAGTTGAATTTCTGCCTGCTGGTGCCTCTTGAAGGTGTGGTAGCAATTTTGCTTGTAAAGTCCTTTAGACCTGATACAATTGAATTATTGTATGTTTTAGATCTGTTGTTATATGCATAAGTGCTGGAGCACAAACTATGTTTTAATATATTTAAAAACTTTAAACCTCTTGCATTTACAGAAAGTCTCTTTCTAAGATTGCAAACATGTTTGCTGTGTCAGTCAATTCTCATTATTCTTTTCATCAAGAAGATTCTTGGTTAGACACGCACATAAAGCCATGTGCATGGTTTGTTCATGCTCCTGAAGAATATCTGCACATGGTCTGTGCCTACTTGACTTGCTCCCTTCACTCCCTAAACTGTACCCACTCATAAATCCAAAATAACCTACCAAATTGATGGTTCTTGAACATTTTATAGCTTTTGCTACATGTTTGTTTTGCTGTGAAGTGTTTTCTATAGGCAATTCCTGCAAATGTGATGGACATTTGTACCAATTGTGCACAGGAAAACAGCCAAGAAGACGCTTTAGGTATATATTCATTGTGCTGGCCTGTGTGATCAGGGTTAGAGGTGCAATGTGTATGACAGTCAATACCTGGGCTCTAATGTTTGCTTCATAAAAGGTTTTGAGAAATCTAGACTAAACACAAGCAAGGTGGGCTTGTTGTTTTGCTGTCACCAATTAGAGGCTTATGTGAATGGAAGGCATTTCAATTCATGCAACAGAGCAACTGATGTTTGCTACTATCTCCCTTTCGCTGTACTCCATACAGTCCTGGAACAAATTTTCAGTGGGTGCAGAGAGTGGCTATAAAGAGGAGGTGATGGGGAAGTTGACTTCCATGAGCTATGTACAGTACACTCCCTAGCAGGGCCAGCCTTAAGCCAATGTCATCACATTGGGCCCATCACTTTGGGGGGGGGGGAACGGAACTCACCAGTGCAGTGAGCATATTGCCTGCAGCAGCAGCTGGGGTCTCTATGGGCTTAGGCCAGCAGGGCAAGTGGAGAGGCTCCTCATTGGGAGATTCTACCTGGTCCTGCCTCTGAATGGACCAAAATGGGCTTCCTGGAAGCAGTTGGCTGTGATGTCACCACCAACTATTTCCAGTTGCTGCACTTTGTGCTTTTCTTGGTGAGTCGGGGCCCTTATGGGGAGAGTGGAAGCCTCACCACTTCTAGCCCTGCTCCCTAGGATGCAGCACAATGTCTGAGACTGGAAGCTGATGAGGAATGTGGTTCACAGTATACACCACACAACAGTTTCTGGTTCTTTTTTTCCTTTGTAGTGGCTTGGTGTGATTTCTCCTAGCTTCATAGAAAGGTCTACAGCAATACTTTGCACTTTCATCCAGTTGGGGATCAGAGCATGAATGAAAGTCAAAAATGTATGAAAGCCAATGCACAGCCTTATTTCGTGGGCAAATGGTTGTTAGCCAGCAGAAAATGTAAATAACTGTATAACATACTGTATATGTGAATGCAAAACCTAAATAAACAGAAGTAAAAGAAAAATCAAGGTAAGAACATTAATAAATGTTGTGGGAGGTTGGATGAAATCTGACGAAAGAGGAAAGCATGAGGGTGAAAATTGAAACATTATAGTTGAAAACTGAAAGAGCAAACGAATGGAAGTCAAGGCGTTGCTGTACTTGGGCACACTTTGCAGTCGGATGTAGGTCAGAGCATATGGTAGCGCCACGGATCAGACCGTTGGATGAAATTACTGCCGTCATTTCAGAGTGCAATCTACCTCCCATTGAGGTCAGTGGCAAAATGCTTGTCAATTTAATCTGGATGGAACTGTACATCTGCAGAGCAAAAGTTCCAAAATGCCAGGCGAGCATATGAGCTCGCATCAGTCTGTAGAAGGCTGCAAGAAGCTTGTAATGATCGTCTCCATTAAATACCCTATTTGTCTCCGTGGGGGGCTAATTTCAGTGGCCTGTGTGGCTAATTCAAGCTATTTCTACACAAAAGAATACCCTGATTATATTTTATATTGTTTAGATTAGTGGAGAGTACAGAGAGTACAAATGTCTGTGCCATTTGCTTCTTTGTGTGTTCCTACATCTAATGAAGAACTGAGTTTTCTTCAGTTAGTGATGGGTTATGTTGAAAATGTCCTGCATTCCTGGATGGCATTTGCTTGTGTGTCACACTCCTATGTTTTGATGTCTCAGGATAGTTAATCTATTTCTTACTTGTGCAATATAAAAACAAAGCAAGATCTTATTTATTTTGCGCAACAACAAACCAATAGCCCAACTACAGAAAAAAAACACAAACCCAAATTAATGAAGGTGTAAAACACTTGCAATGGCCACTTCAGGGCATTCTGTACCAATTTTGTTGCATGACAATATGAAGCAGGCAGGGCCTGCTCTAGGAGCAGTGGGGCCCAATGTGGGGCATTCTTACGGGGGCCTTCCCCTCCCCACGGGGCCCCCCACTAGCTAAGACAAGCTCTTGTGGTGCCACGTAGTTGGTGGTGACATGATGATGTCATTGCCAACAGCTTCCAGGAGGCCCATTTTGGGCAGTTTGGAGGCAGGGGCTGGTGGGAGGACCCAGGGTAAAGCTGCTCTGCTTCCCCCACTGATATACAGTTCAGAGAGATCCCGGTTGCAGCAGCAGGCAATATGCTTGCTTTGCTGGTGCAGAGCCCCCCCAAAATGTCACCACATTTGTGATGACATTGGTCCCATTGGCTTAAGGCCAGCCCTGGAAGCAGGAAAGCATGTCTAAGACGATGCATCACAAAAGTCTTGATGTTTTCAGTGCAGACGATATAGTTCAGATGCCTGTTACAGGAGCTTCACTGTAGCAGGGCTTTGCAAACTGCCATTAAACCATTTCTTTTATTAACAGTGCAATCCAATGCACATCTATGCGGAAGTAATGCCCCTTGTATTCAGTGGGGCTTACTTCCTGAAAAATATGTATGATTGCCCTGGAAAGCGACAGTGAATTGAGTTTCACATCCAGTGAAGCTGCTTTCAAGGGCAAAGAACCTCAAACGTTAGTAGTAGGTTCTTCTGCTGATGCTTCTCAGAATTCACATCATCGCATGATGATCACAGGGAGAGTGCCTGGAGTTATATTAAATTTGGCTTCTTCTGAATCTGAGCTGTCATTTGAGGGAGGGAGAGGGAGAGAGACAGAGAGAGGATTCCCTACCTGGAGCAGTACCGACATGCCTCAGTGCAGACGTTCCAGACCCTACTGTGGATACCTGGAACTGTGGATTTGGGGGAATCCATTTTAAAGATAGGGGAACATCAGTGGTTTTGTTACAGAAGGTAAAAAAAAAAAGATTTACGTTCCCCTATCTTTTTAATAGGCGTCCCAGTATCCTTGGGATCCGTGGATAACTGAAACTGTGGATACTGAATCAATGGATACTGGGGCATGCCTGTACTTTAATGGAAATGTTTCCCACTCTGAAGTAACAGTGGAGGCCCCATCAGTTCTGCTCCTCATACTGCCATTTTTTTGTTGCTCATCAACTCCCCCTCTTCCCTCTTTCCCTCCAGGTGGCCAACCTGCTGCGACTCTTCCAGATCCCCCAGATCAGCTATGCCTCCACCAGTGCCAAGCTCAGTGACAAGACTCGCTATGATTATTTTGCCCGCACGGTTCCCCCAGACTTCTACCAGGCCAAGGCGATGTCCGAGATCCTACGTTTCTTCAACTGGACCTATGTCTCCACGGTGGCCTCAGAAGGGGACTATGGTGAAACAGGGATTGAGGCGTTTGAGCAGCAAGCCCGGGCCCGCAACATTTGCATTGCCACCTCGGAGAAAGTGGGGCGCTCCATGAACAAGAACACTTTCGATAGTGTGATCAAGGCCCTGCTGCAGAAGCCCAGTGCTCGGGTGGTGGTACTCTTCACTCGAAGCGAAGATGCTCGGGAGCTCTTGGCTGCCGCTCAAAGGATTAATGTGTCCTTCACATGGGTGGCCAGTGACGGCTGGGGTGCCCTGGAGAGTGTTGTGGCTGGCAGTGAGCCAATAGCTGAAGGTGCTATCACAATTGAGTTGGCCTCCTACCCAGTACAGGAGTTTGCGGTGTACTTCCGGAACCTTGACCCCTACAACAACAGCAGAAACCCCTGGTTCCGGGAATTCTGGGAACACAAATTCCAGTGCAGCTTTCACAACCAGAGCTGCAACCGCTACTCAATGAAGACAGGCAAGTTTGAGCAGGAATCCAAGATCATGTTTGTAGTCAATGCAGTCTATGCAATGGCCCATGCCCTTCACAACATGTACCAAGCATTGTGTCCCAATGCCACCAAACTCTGTGACTCCATGAAGCCAGTGAATGGCAAGAAGTTCTACAAGGAGTTCATGCTCAATGTGACGTTTGATGGTAAGCCAAGGGTGTAGCCTGAGATGTGGAAAAGAAGGGCTTGGGGTATGATGGAGGAGACATAGCAGAGGAGGGTAGGATGTGGGCCTCAGTCCAAAGTCAAGCCAGTTTCTTTCTGCGCTGGACTGGATGATGGCCAATGGGGAGACTCCTGAAGTGAAACTTCTCTCAGCATTATGCTTTATTGATGTGTAACGCTTCACCTGTTGAATTTGCTCCTGTCAGGTAATTAGCCTCACCAGCCTGCTCCAGGTTGTTGTCATTTTCTTCCTTGTAAAGTCTTCTGCTTCTTTGCAGCCCCATGCAAAATAGAGTGAACAAAATAGGGATCAACTAACTGGCCGCCCAATTTTATCTTCCACCATATTATAGCATCCCACCAACAGAGGCTGTTCTGCATGTTGAGGGGAGGGGGGAAATGGACAGCCTGCAGGAGGTATTTTTACTCCCCTGCAATATACTGCCTAATAACCTATGGGTCTCTTTGTACCTATGCCAGCTATATTCCTGGCATACGTCTGAGGAGAGGCAGTGGGCAGGGTGGGCAGGAAAATGGGGGATAAGATCCAGTTTGTGTGACTGCCACCCAATTCACTTCCTCCCCCCCCTGACACACTCCCTGGTTCCTCTCCCAACATGCACCATTACTCCCTGCCTACGACCTGCCCATGCTGTCAACTTACCAACACCACACAGAGCTCCTGTCTCGTATGCCACAACTCTCACTGTTTGCTTTCATGCTGTCGTAAAGGTCCTTGTGCAGCCAGAATGCTCATTCCAGCAGTGCATGTCAAGTCAAGCATGTCTGCAGGTGTAACTGACTACAATTTCCCTTTCCATGTGTTCTGGCACTGCTTATGTGTGGCAATAGAACCAGGTTCTAGATGCTACCACCAGCCCAGTGCTGTTGGGATGTTTCATCATTACTTTTCTGTTTGGTGTGTTGTGTCTCTAGCTGGGTGAAGGCTTCAAATTTTTGGAAGAAAATCTAAGTTTCCAGCTACATATAACCGAAGCTAGTTTTGCAGTGGGGTATTTTCAGCGGCTAATTTCTCAAAAAAAAAAAAAAAAAAGTGGCTAATTTTAGTGGGTAATTTCTCAAAGCCTCCATTTGATTTAAGAGGTAAGGTTAAGTATGCATTATAATCTTGCTCACTGAAATTGATAGGACTCAAAGGGCACAATCCTAACCAACTTTCCAGCGCTGGAGTAAGGGCAATGCAGCTCTTGCCCTTACAAGGCAAGAGAACAAACATTTTCTTACCATGAGGAGGCCTCTGTGACTGCCCCCCCCCGCCAAGGATGCAGCACATGCCCCACTGGCACAGCTATGTCAGTGCTGGAAAGTTGGTTAGGGTTGCAACAATAAGACTGCAGCCCTAAGCACACTATCAATCCTAGTGTAGCAATCCACCACCAGAACTTGGGGCACATTAGCACACGTTCTAGCTGCGGCCCACATTTTCAGGCCATTGTAAACAGCGATCTGGAGGCAAACACAGCCACATGCATCCCAACCATGGCTTGAGATAATATGGAGGCCCCATGTGCTGCAGTGGGGTGAGGAAGGTCCGCAGACTTAGGGGAGTCAGCAGGATGAGTGGAACAGGGCAGGGAATCGGCGGAAATGGGGAGGGAAGGAAGTGTCAGAGGTAGGGGACACCTCAGGTAACATACACTGGGTGCTATCCTCTCCAATATGCCCCATTTGTCTCCCCCCTGTGCTAAAAAGCTGGCATAGATCAGAGGAGACCCATTGCCAGTTGAGGGGCTTATGGAGGGATTTATTATTTTATTTTATTTATTAGATTTATACCCCGCCTTATTTGCCTAAAGGCGCTCAAGGTGGCTTTACAAAATATAAAAACTAACATTAAAAACACTTCAAAAACAATATAAAAAACAATACAATAAAACAATTAAAACCACCAACAGTACAATGTAAAAGCAACAAACCCAGTGGATCATAAAATATAATAAACCAGCCAGCCCGCCAGACCTGTCAACAATTAAAAGCTTTTTGAAATAAAAAGGTCTTCAGCCCCCGCCGGAATGTTAACAGAGAGGGAGCAGTTCTCAATTCTAAGGGGAGGGTATTCCAAAGTTGGGGGGCCACCACCGAGAAGGCCCTCTTCCTGGCCACCACCCCTCTCACTTCTCCTGGTGGCGGCACAGTCAAAAGGGCCCCTCCAGATGATCTAAGAGTACGGGTTGGATTATATGGAAGGAGGCGGTCCCTCAAATACCCCGGACCCGAGCCGTAAAGGGCTTTAAAAGTCAAAACTAACACTTTGAATTGGGCCCGGAACAGAACCGGCAGCCAGTGCAGTCGCCGAAGCAGTGGCTCGACAGAGTCAAACCGACGTGCCCCAGCAACCACCCGAGCCGCCGCGTTCTGAACTAGTTGTAGTTTCCGGACCGTCTTCAAAGGCAGCCCCACGTAGAGCGCATTGCAATAATCTAATCTAATAAGAGAAAATAATCTAATAAGAGAAAATATTTTCACTTTCCTCTTCCAAGCCTCCCAATTTTCCTCTCTCCACAGTAGCATGTGTGGCTGAATGTTTTAGGATGGGGCTGCAAATGAATTCAGTGGGGCTTACTTCTGAGTAGCTATTAGGCTTGTACCGCCTAATGCTTACTGTGCTTGGATCAAGCCCATAATCTGGGTTAAACAGGATGTTATAAAAACATATTAACTTTCTCTTAATAGCCTTCTTTGCTACTTTTGGGGGGGTGGAATCCTATTTTCATATTTTATTTTGAATATAGATTTAGAGGAAGGGTGTGAGAAGAATTGGAATGATGCCTGAACAAGTTGCATTTTCCCCTCGGTGTCTGTTGTTTATTACTTTACATGAAAACAAATTTTAGCTTTAAAGGCTGCGATGGCAGTGTGTTGGGAGGAAACATAAAATCTGATTAATAAATACAAGAAATCTGATTAATGAAAGATGTTGTGATCCATTCACAGGACAACAACAAACCCTGTTTTCTGTGAGTCATTGCTATGAATGACTCTTGCAGCACAAATCAGAGGTTGCATTTAGATGGGCAGCCCAATCCTAACCAGGGCTGGAATAGGCAGGTAAGGAGGACATATGTTCAGAAGTAGGCTGCATCCTAACCCCCGTCCCTGGTCCAGTCAGCCCTACATGGGCTGCTTGGATTTGTGCCTATTCCTTTGGCAGGGGTGGAGGGTGGGACCAGGGATGGGGGTTAGGATGCAGCCTACTTCTGGAGGCTGGTCCCACCCTCCACCCCCGCCAAAGCCTGGCTCACCCATGGGCCTGCCCTCCCCCACCCCGACCTGCCTGCCCTCCCCCCTCTCCTTGTCTTCCTCAACTCTCCCACTGTCCAAACTACTTTGGATTCCACCCTAAGAGGACTAGAAAATATTATGGTTGTTCTCCAGTTAATGATATAACTGGCATTTAATAAATAGTATACACCCCAACTCAGTGAATGCAATTTGCATTTGCAAAGTGGTTACTACATGAGATCAACCTCTCTCTCTCTCTCTCTCTCCCCCCCCCACCCCATCCCCACCAATTGTTGGTGCACATCACAGTTGTCTAGGGTTGCACTCTTCACGCCCTCCCTCCCTGATCCATAGCAAATTAGCCCTATGAGAGGATTCAAAATGAACCTCCTCGCAAACCTCCTCTACGTTTGGGAAGAGTATAGAGATGCCATAAGGGAGCCCCTGCTTCCCGTGTCCTTGGTCCTAACTTACCAGTGATCACGGCTTGGAGAACCTCTGCTGCGGTGCCTCCTGTTGAGCAAATCTGCTTGCAGGGATGAGCACTGAGGAAAAGTTCTCAGAGAGACCACATCAAGTGCACTTAGGGCAGCACTTCCCATGGCAATCGGATTTGCCAAGGATATGCGAATAAAACATGTGCATTGTGGATGACAGACACGCATCCCCGCTTAAACACCCATAATGCCTGAGAACATTATCCTTTGTTGAAATATCAAAACTGAAGACAAACATGACAGACCAAAAAATGTGAAAACATTCAGCTTAAGGTTTTAGGAAACAAAATATTATATCATTTGCAACTGAAATTATATGGTAAACGAAGAACAAAATACAGTCTCATCTGAGACTTTGATTCTTTTTTAAAATGTTGTCCTGATTTTCATTTTATTAATTTAATAGATGATTATAATTGTTATTGATAAGAATATATATCTATATCACCCCTATATACATATATTCTATATATATTCATATATAGAATCTATGTATATAGGGGTGATATAGATATATATTCTTATCAATAACAATATTCATATATAGAATCTCCTTTCAAGCAAAAAATGTTCACAAAGCAGTTTACACAGCAGAATTAATCAGTAAGGGCCCCGTCCTAAAATCCCTAACGCCAGCGGTATGTGCGAACCACCGGCTACAACAGTCACAAATGTGCAGTAAAGCACGATTGTGACGCCACACGAGTAATCAGCACCGGCATTGGGCTAGTGCCAGTCAGTGCTGGGCTTCAGTGCCGGGCAGGAGGCAGTGCCGGCCAGCAGAGTTTTTCAGGGTAGGAGGGAGGCATGGAGGGGGAGATCGGGCCCAGGCAGGGGCCTCCACCATTGGATCCTATGCCCTGTGTAGGGCCAGGCAGCATGAAATGGTTGGCACAAACTTGAGTAGCCCCATTGCGGGGGCTGGGGTTTTAGGGTAAGGGGTCGAATGTGCCCCTGAGGGACCCTGGTGGCGGCTGCAGTGCCCATAGGTAGCCATTTTGGCACGGCTGCTCATCTGGCCGCTGGGCAGTTTTGGATTGCACTGTCAATGGTTTCCTGTTCTCAAAGGACTCACAGTCTAAATAGAGATGCAGAAAAGACAACACTACCAGCCACTGGATAGGATGCAATGCCGGAGTGAAGAGAGACAATTGCGCTCCCCCCCCCCGGCTATATATGAGGACATTTTTTTAAAAGGTGCCTCTTTGCCCAGTTGACAGGGGACAAGGAACCAATACTTGTAAAGCCATTACACTCTAATGACATGACATTTTTTGCCCCAATATTAATTAAGAAGAAGAATCCTATTGGGCTTCTCTGCTACTAGAATGCTAGTGACAGCCAAAGCAGTGATCCTGTCGTATGGCTTTCACAAAAGCTGCTCTGGCACAACACGAAGCCGTGTGGAGCCAGAGACGTTGCAGAGACCAACTGTGTGCCAGCGGATAGAGGAACACCTGCCGCCGCCAATGAGTTGGTGTCAGGAGTGTAACAGGTTCGGGGCAGGACAGGGTGGTTGGGCAGGAAGTGTGTTGGGCGATAGGTGGGGGTTCCTCCTGGGGTAGGCAACTTACACGGGATGCTATCGCCTTTCTCACCTCCCTACATGCCTCCTTTCTCTCCTTGTATGTGTGCCAGCTAAAGAGCGGGCACAGGTCTGAGGAGACCCACTGGCAAGTGGGAGGATGCAGGCATCTTGTGGTCTCATGTGCTCCCTGAGGCGTCTGGTGGGCCACTGTGAGATACAGGAAACTGGACTAGATGGGCCCTTGGCCTGACCCAGCAGGGCTCTTCTTATGTTCTTACAAGGTAAGGGAAAATATTTTACTTCTCCTATGCCTCTCAATCTGTCACCCATTCAGGATACAGAGCAAGCCTTTTAGGACGCCTGCATTGGCCGGTGGAGGGCAGGGAAGGATAGGGAATGAAAAGTGTTGTCAATGATAGTAGATTAAAGTGGATACATTTCAAAATATAATATGTCAAAGTAAGTTCTCTGTAGATATACCCTGGAAGTGAGAGTGACAGATATGTGAATTTTGTTCAGTGTGGCCAGCCAGGTTTTTCAATGGGATTTTCTTACTCCATTTCACAGCTCCATTTCGACCCTCATTGGACACCAAAAGCACTGTTCGGTTTGACCGCTGTGGGGACGGAATTGGCCGTTATAATATCTTCAACTACCACCAAGCCAATGGGAGGTATCGCTACCAGAAAGTGGGCTACTGGGCAGAGGGGTTAATCCTAAACACTAGCCTCATTCCATGGGTGAAGACCTCCATTCCTGTTTCCCAGTGCAGTGACCCTTGCAAGAAGAATGAAATGAAGAGCATGCAGCCTGGAGACATGTGCTGTTGGATATGCATTCCGTGCCAGGCGTACGAATACCTGCTGGATGAGTTCACTTGCAGGGACTGTGGTCTTGGATACTGGCCCAATGAGACATTAAACGGATGCTATGAGTTGCCCCAAGAGTACATCCGCTGGAAGGATGTCTGGGCTATCGGACCAGTCAGTATTTCTTGCTTGGGGTTCATGTCCACCCTGTTTGTGTTTGGGGTCTTTGTTAAGAATAATGACACTCCCATTGTGAAGGCGTCTGGTCGTGAACTCTGCTACATCCTGCTCACTGGCGTGTTGATGTGCTACAGCATGACATTCATCTTCATTGCCAAGCCCTCCACCGTGGTTTGTACCTTGCGGCGGCTGGGGCTGGGGACTTCCTTTGCGGTCTGCTACTCTGCCCTCTTGACCAAAACCAACCGTATAGCTCGGATCTTCAGTGGGGTCAAAGAGGGCGTGCAGCGCCCACGGTTCATAAGCCCCACTTCCCAAGTGGTCATCTGCATGGCTCTCATTTCTTGCCAGCTAATTATCGTCGTCATCTGGCTCATGGTGGAGACTCCTGGCACACGAAAGGAGACAGAGCCTGACAAAAGGTATATTGTCACTCTCAAGTGCAACAACCGAGACTCAAGCATGCTGATTTCACTTACCTACAATGTCCTCTTGATCGTCTTGTGTACAGTCTATGCCTTCAAGACCAGGAAATGTCCTGAAAACTTCAACGAGGCCAAGTTCATTGGCTTCACCATGTATACCACATGCATCATCTGGCTGGCCTTCCTGCCCATCTTCTATGTCACCTCCAGTGATTATCGGGTAAGTCACCTTGTATTATGTGTGAGGCCAGAACCTAGTCTAGGGCAGGTGATCTTGGGCAAGCAATCCTTATCCTGTTGGAAGACAAGCATGGGTCATCAAATTCATTAGGAGATAAGCATCTCAGGGCCAAAATCAATCCAATTTTCCAACTCTGGTGTAGCAGTGGCTCCTCCTTCCTTTCCAAGGAGTAAATGGGGGAAACCTGTGGTGACTGACTGGTACTGGGAGCTTCAGAGGTTTTTCACCAGTGCCCAACTTAACCACCCTTGTGCCTTATCAGCCTAATCTGCAATCTGTAACAAGATTGGTGAATTTTGTAACAGATTGCTGAGGGCCACCCATCTCTGTCCATTCACTTGCTTCTACTGCTCCTTCTCCTCTTTCCTGGAGTGGATGAGGGGATAGAGAGGAAGAGGAAATGTGGAGGAGAGTGCTGAGCTAAAACCAAGAAGGGTAGATTAACAGGAGAGAACATCTCTTAAGAATTAATACAAGCAGGTTGAGGCCAGGGGGTGGGCTTAGCAGCCATGTTGGTGTACTCAAAACAATCCTTATTCCAAGCATTTCGGATTGCTTTTCTGGTACTCTTTAGGACTGAATCGTTTACTCCTGAAATAAAAACTTATGAAAATAACAACGTGTGATCGTGGAGAAACATCAGTGGTAACCATATTATGAGTTAATATGCAATTCCAAGGTTTAATTCCGCGTAATTATATTACTGAACATACCGGACGAAATGCTACTTGCTATCTATTTAAACTTGGATTGCACTGTTTTGACAGACTTATTTTTTGAAATCTACACAAGCAAAAATAAAACGGCCATGCCCCATAAAAAAAATGTCTGTTAATGTTCAGAATTTCATAAGTATTACAGTAGGAAAATTACATTAAAATCTCTTCATAACACAAGTAGTTGTCAATATGAGAGTAATTCTTTTTTACTTCTAGACTATTAAGAGTATTTTTTTAACTTCTACACTCACCCCCCCCCAAAAAAAACAAATTCTGTTAATGTTCAGAATTTCAAAAATATTACAGTAGAAAATGGAAGGTGGGAAAAATTGTGTAAACGGGAAGGGGGGAAAAAGGAGGGGGGAAATATATTTTTTTTTTTACCTTCTAGACCATGAACAGTGGGTGTCAGAAAATGGTGAATAAGACTGCTAGGAACAACAAGAAATTACACAGCTTCAAAAATAATGCACCATTTCAGTGAACTGTAGTTTTATTGAACCAATGTAATGAGAATACATGAATCTTTCCGTGGAAATTAAGTCCCATTTTTCGTACAGCGATTCGCACACCCGTATGCAGAACACGCAGGCATGATTAAAGACGTTGAGATTAACTTTTACACGCGTGCAGGGAGATTTTTATTCGTGAATTCGCGGCAATCCTCCTCCTTGGCGGGAAAGATCTGAGTCAGCCATATTTGTATACCCATGGCTTCAAGAAAATAATATAATGTCCTCTCTTGTTAATCTAACCTTTTTGGCTAAAACATCGGAGAGTGGGTGGAGCAAAGGCTGGAACACATGATTGGATAAAGGGGGAGGAGTTTTGGCATGGCTCAGAAGTCTTGGGCAGTCCCTGGTTCTAGGCATCAGGAACAGATTCTGAAAACTGAATCGGCTTGAATGCTGGGATCTTTTTTAGGGGAGGAGTCACATAGGGGCTGGGTCAAGAGTCCCTCATTTTTGTAAGCACAATTCCATTGCAATAAAAATATGATTTAGCTGTTTGGAGATTGTGGTGCTCACTTTTTCTTATTGTGTAGCTGCTTATGCAAAACCTCACAGATTTGAAAAGTCATGGGAGACTGTGCTTTGCTGACAATAAGGCAAATGATCACTTGCAATTGAGTAATTAGCAGTCAGGCAATAATTATGCCCTGGACTTTAAGGAAATCTCAAAAATTAGCATTTCTAGACACCTCCTCCTGCAATCTTTCTAATGCCACAGTTATACTGTGAGAACGATGTGATTCTTTCTCTAAAGAAACAGCAGCACCTGGTGGCCAGCAGAGAGCTGTGCAGACCTTACAGGTGTTTTAGCATCTGAGGCCTGAAGCAGAAAAATAATCTATTTGTATGTTGCGAGCACAGCTGGTCCATTCATGAATCGACTTGTGCTGTTTGCCTTGGAAGGACTACAGACACCTCCCTCCAGTCCAGTATGGACAAACCCAGCCTCCTTCTTACCCCTTCTTCCACATGGACTTTTTTAATGAAGCAGAAAATGTGGACATATTTCAAGGGCCTGGAGGAGGAGGGAGCAAGATGAAAAGCCAGGGGGGATTACTCTGCTCTGAGGATTAGGACATAACAAATTCCCTCCTTCCTCTGCGCCTGCTCTTTATGAAGCAGGAAATACAAACTGGAGACAGCTGCAGCGCCTAAAATCTTCCCCTGTGCAACTGGTGCTTAATGTTCCACCCCGGAGCATTGGGACAGCCACGACTACAGCCCGCAAGTGTCATCGTGGCCAGCTGCTCCTGCCCAGAATGCAGCATGCATGGCCTCTTGGGGTGACAGAACCTGGAAGCGCCTGGCTGCGGCAACACTTGGGGACTGTAAACGCGGCTGCCCCAACGCTTCCCGGTGGAACGGTAATCACTGGTCACCCGGTGGACAAACACACTGCTGTCTCCAGATCCGGCCCACAGGCTGGATTTGAAGACCGCTGCTCTAGAGCAGTGATGTTGAACATATGACATGCATGTCGAAGTGACACACCGCAATGTTTTGAGTGACATGCCAGAGTTCACCAATACCCGACAACAACTGAGTTTGTTTTACTAGTATTTTGTTTTTTGTAACGATTTGATGTTTCTTATATAATGCATAGCTCCATGCATGATTGGGCTGTATTTTTTTTTTACATAAATGAATATGTAAATAATTGTTTCCATTTCGTTTTGGGGGTGTGTGACACTCCATCAGAGTCAAGTTAGGCATTTTTGACATGGTGAGCCCAAAAGGTTTGCCATCACTGCACACTAAGGCCGTGTTTGTACTTCACCTTCTAGCATGCTTGCCATGCGACATGCCATGCAAGCCATCCTTCCTGCAAGCTACATGATTCTATATTGGGGACAGGATGGTGCCGCTCTAGCCAGTGCATCTCTATGGAAAAAAACCCAATCTACTCTACTTTTGAATCGCTGCCATTTTTGTCATTTGTTTTTGAATCAACTGAAGTCACTTGCTATTTTCTAGTTGAAAAACAAATGCAAATGCATTGTGATCACTCCCAGCATGTTTAACATTTCCTGCTTTAACAAACCTGCATGGAGGAAGAAACCAGGTAAGGGTTATGCAAGTTTGGGGAGCTGCTGCAGCATTGACAGCACAGAGGATGGTAATATTGAGCTATCTCAGGCACCCCAGGCTGCAATCCTAAAGACACTTTCCTGGAAGTAAGACCCATTGAACACAATGGGGCATACCTCTGAGTAGACATGCATAGGAGTGTACTGCCAATAGCTTCAGCCGGTCCTGGTAGAGCTTCTAATAATGGTTTATTTTATGCATATTTTATCCTATCCATTGTCCAAAACGCTCGGGGCAGAAGATTCTTCTGTGCGGTAGATTAGCTGAGAGATAGTGACTTGTTCCAGGTCATTTACAGTGCAATCCTATACCTCCCTTGCGCCAGCGCTAAGCTCTTGCGCCAGCCAAATGCTGTCGCAAACGTGCCGTAACACAAACATGCATCTGCATCAGCACTGTGGCGCTGGGCCGGCGCTGGATTGGCGCGAGCAGCAGTGCTAGCGCTTGAGCGCTGGCCATGCGCCAGTCAAGCATCAGTGGCACTCAGTCGGCACAGGGCCTCTGTGAGGACATTCCAGTGGGCGTAACTGGGCGGCGCAGTAGGCAGGGACGGCAGTTGTGACACAGAATGGCCATAGTGCCAAACCCTAAACCCCATCCCCGGCCAGGGAGGCCCCGATTCAGGCCGCTTTTGTGCACATTCCTCTGCGCCTGCAAGACAGCAGGCGCAGATCTGAGCAGGCCCATAGAGATGACTGGAGCTTACATGGGTGTAAGGGGAAAACCTCCCCTTGTCCCGGATGTTGCTGCTGCTGCCTCCTAATGGATACCGCCCTGCTATGTCAGCCTTACTAGGCCGGCATAGTATAGGATTGCGCTCTTAGTGAGTGTCATGGCCAAATAGGGATTTGAATTGTTGGCTACTGTTAGTAGCCATTGTTAGATTGGTCAATTGCTCTCCATGTTACTAGTCTGTGAGCAAATTATCTCTCTCTCTCTCTCTCTCTCTCTCTCTCTCTCTCTATCTCTCTCTCTCTATCTCTCTCTCTCTCTCTCTCTCTCCAACCAGAGCCACAAGGAGCATTCTGTGCCCAAAGGAACGCTTCCATTCTCTCAGGCCTCAAAGGCAGGAGCATGAGTTGGGGATGCCCCCTTTGTCCCCACCATGGTTCCCATCCTGATTGTGTGCACCTCTTCAATTGAAAGCCAATGGAAGATTTGTAATAGCTCACAACAGTGTGTGTGAGTGGAACTGGAATAGCCAATGTGGCCAGAGTGTTAAAGGGCCCGTCCCTATCCTATTGCTGTGTCTTTATTCCATTTTGGGCTCCTTCAAGCATTATTTACTTAAAAAGAAGGAAAATTGGGCTAGCCTAATACATACACGTGAGGGACGTGGTGGCGCAGCGGGTTAAACCGCTGCTGCTGGGCTTTCCGACCGGAAGGTTGGGAGTTCAAGACTGCGTGACGGAGTGAGCTCCCGTTGCTTGTCCCCGCTCCTGCCAACCTAGCAGTTCGAAAGCACCTAAATGCAAGTAGATAAATAGGGACCACTTTGGTGGGAAGGGAACGGCGTTCCGTGCACTACGGCGTAGAGTCATGCCGGCCACCTGACCACGGAAGCTTGTCCTCGGACAAAATGCCAGCTCTACAGGCTTTGAAACGGAGATGAGCACCGCCCCCTACAGTCGGTCACGACTAGACCATTCGGTCGTGGGGAAACCTTTACCTTTAATACATATTTCATAACTTGCAGTTTGACCCTTTGGAACCAAAGGTGGCAGAATGGCTCCAGCACTTAGAAGAGCAGTTTTGAAGTTAGGCCACAAACTTGTATGAGGGGAAAAAAATACAAAAACCCAAACCCCTGTGTTTGCAGAAAAGGTTTTGCCAAGATATTTAATTGTCTGCTTGAGGGTGTTGATAGTGGTAGTCAGGGTGATTTTTTTTGTTTAAAACTCTTTTTTTTCACAGTGCCATGCATTACATTAATGAGCCCAACATCCAGACAGGCCTCCCATCAGTCATTTTGTTTATGGTGGGCCGTTTTCTGGCACATACTAATGAGATAATATTGGCAATCAGCAGTAATCAGCTACTGAGAAAACTCAGCACTTTAAGCACCGTGGATGCCTCTGCTTCCCTTAAGAGATGCAGCAAAAAAAGGAGTTTTAAACACAGGAAACCCCCCCACAGCCATGCCCCCCCCCCATTTTAAGAAGAACTCTGCTCGTGACAGAACTCCTACCACAAGCATAACTTCGGATTCAGCCTTTTAAGTGGTAGAACATTTAGCTTGAATATTTTCATGTAAAATGATGTTCTATATAAAATCTGCCAATTTTCACAATTGTGTACTTGAAGGATTTTTTGTCCTTTGAATTTATGTCTACTGTCCCTGACCTTTCTGGTTCAAGCCAGGATTTGAGCTTGGAAGCCCCCAGGAAGCAGCTGATTTTGCCTGCATGAGTTGTGGGAGTTTGATGGCCCAATCCTATCATCAAATGGGTGGGCACAATCAGAGCTTCCGCTGTTTACAACAGTTCTGCTGTTGTAAAATGGCCTCCAATGGCAGCAGTTTTAGGTGCACCTGGCGGCAGCACTGGAAGCTCCCTACCAGACCTACAAAGGTAGGTGTGATAGTGGGGGGGGCAGAACAAGAGAGGGAGGGGATAGAATGGGGGAAGGGTGGAACAGAGGGAGGGAGGGGAGGGGAGGCAGCTGGGATATCACATGCACTGATGTCCAAACTCAGTCTGTCTCCCTTACTGCCACCATTACACACCTTGGATTTGTGCCTTTAAACAGCTGGCGTAGATCTGAGGAATCCCATGGAGCAGTTGAGGCATTCCCTGGTATAAGTGAACAAACGTTCACGTACCCTGAGGAGACATTTCCAGCTGCTCCCCCTCCCACAGATACAATGCAGCTGCATTGGCAGGGAGGGATTTGGGTAGGATTGGGCTGCAAGTCCGTACAGTAATTTGATTTGGCTAATGGAAAAATTCTGCTCTGCAGTTATCTTCTAAAGTGCTGAGTGACAGTTTGTGCCCTCAGCTCCCAGGACTACTTTAGGAGTTGGTACTAAATAACTACAAAGCTGTTAAATCTTGCACGGGTTTTTTCCCCTTCATGACTGCTCATTAAGATCGCACCCAAGCAACAGCCTGAATATGCGCTGTGGGACTGCTGCTGTAAGGTTGGCGTACTAGAGACTGCCCCACATGGACAGCTGTCTGGATAGCTGTACATGCATTGTTGAAAGTCTAGTTTTGTCTGCCTCTGGCAATTTTGGATCCTTGTTTCCTTCACACTAGAGGATATGGAAACTGTGGGTTGAATACAAAGACAGTTAGCCATGACTGAACATGGTTGAAATAAATGAGACAAGTCAGCTGCAGTTTCAATGTGACATAGGTATTATAGCTAACATTATTAAATGGAACCCATTGTATATTACACGTGTATGTTGTGCCAACAACTATCCAAACTGCTTGAAACTGCAGAAAAAAGTGCTGAATGATGCTAGGCTCCTAAAGGCTAAAAATTTTCAAATATTTATGTGCAAAGATATCAATATGACAAGATGGGCAAGGGATTGGTCACAAGCCAGGAAGCACCCAATTGACCACTGTGATGATACAGGAAGCTGGACTAGATGGGCTCTTGGCCTGATCCAGCAAGAGCTCTTCTTACATAAAAGAGGAAAAGAATGGATGGAGAACAGGACAAGGAGTGATACAAACAGCAAACATATAAATATGTCATTGCTAACTGCCACTAGGAAGTTCAAATGGTCACAAGTAGATGAGAATCACTTCAGCATGTCGTGCTGGTCCCATCCTTAGCCCTCTTGCCATAGGATCATAAGCTCTCAGAGTCTAGCCTTCAGTTTCAGTGGTTTGGCCTCCTTCCCCATTGAGGGGCCAGAATCAATGGGCATCCAGTGATTTCCTACTTGTCTTGAGTGTTTTGTCTTCATTTGACCCACCTCCACCCTGTGCATCAAGCATCACTCCAAAGACCTAAGTGCAATGAGGCTCTTCCCTGACCAACCTATTGGTACCCTCTGTCCCCACTGAATACAGCTAGGCTCTATGCACAGGGTTGGTCTCAGGAAGTGTGGGGCCCAATTCCACAGAGACCTTGTGGGGCCCACACATTTGTTTTGGCCCCCTCCCCCGCGCAGCCTGCCACTTACAAAGCGATGCAGCACTCGGAATTAAATTGGCAGTGATGCGCTGATGTCATTACATCACTGCCAACTGCTTCTGGAGTGGCCTGAGCTCCCGTCGCCGTGTTGACATCTGCGTGGAGGCTTACCTCCATGTGAAGTGCCAGCTGTGGATGACCTGCTCTCTGCCGCAGTGCGGGGGCCCCCAGACCTGATTGGGCTGAATTGATCCAAACAGGCTTAAGTGGGCCCTGTCTATGCCTATCCTTCCAGGTTCTACCCACAAATCCTGATTCCCAGACCTCACCCTTTTGCCTCAGGAGACCTGCCCAACCTATTTGCCACACTTGAATTCACCTCAGTTTTTCTGGTTCTCTATATGCTAGGCCTTACTGCTCTCTCTCTCTCTCTCTCTCTCTCTCTCTCTCTCTCTCTGGGCTCAGGAGAGCCTCGGGAGTTAAATTATGTGAAATAAAGAAAAGGTTTGCCATCTGAATTCTTCCTCCCCCACCCCCATGATCGCAAGCCAATTGGCTGCCTCAGTCACTGCTCTCTTCTTCTGTACATTACAATATAAGGTATAATGAACTTCATTGAATTGGCAAACGGATGCTATATCAAAGGCTGTGGTGACTGTTGTAAAATTTGGTGGTGACTGTTGTACAATTTGATCTTCAGGTCAGACGGTGAGAGTTTGTTGCTTGTTTCCTGTCAGACCTAAATCATCTTCCAAGTAAAATATGGGCAAAAGGTTTTCAAGTTGTCAGTGGACGCGAAATGGCTCCCCTCAGGCAATGTCTAATGATGGGATGATGAGCCTGGCTAGATCATTGGAATGTAGATGATCATATGGAGCCAAGAAGGTTGACCTCAGGTGGCCTAATTAGCGGAGTAGTGCCAAGTTAGACCTGCTGAGAGAGATTGATTTCAGGAAACTTAGAGCAGACTCAAGTTTTACATTTTTGAGAACTTCCGAACACCCTCTGGAGTCCATGGTTATATGAAAAGCAAAACCTATTTCTTACTCTCAGGACTTGCACATCTTCCAGTTTAATTCACTCTAGGTATCTGCATACACGCCGGGTTGGCACAGGGCAGGGCCTATTTAGCTTTTTACATGAGACCATCAAGGGATATGCATATGCATTGGTATAGGTGCTTGGAAAATCTTCACTGTATTGTAATAAGGGATTTTTTTTTCTCGAGATTACACAAATTCAACATAGAAAAGAGTTGGGGCTCATGTCCTGACCAACAGCACAACCTTCCTTTCTTCTCATGCTCAAAGTACAGACAGCCTTTTGAGAAACACCAATCAATATAGTTCTAAATTGGGAATAAGGCTTCACCATTTCCCTTTCACATGTTCTCTCTCCTCTTGTTTCCTCTTTACTGTGTTGTGCTTTATCACTTTGCATGGGAAAAAACAGCTTTGAGACTAGTCAGCATTACACTTAACACTTGGACAGCTCAATCTTAATGAACTTTCCATGTGATGACACAGTAGTGCGCAACATGGCTTCCACTTTATCCTGTGGGAGAGTATCAGCCTCTGGAGGCCTCCTCTGAGTAGGTTGAACATTTTGTTCCCTTCCCCTGCTCTATAGCTGGTGCAAGTCGGCATTGACTACAGAAGATGAATGAGGCCGGGGAGGAGGGTTAGGATTCAGTGGGCATCCTGATCCAACCTCCTTCCTGCCCCGCATTCCTCCCATCCACCCCATCCTGTTCTACCCCCTCCCTGTCTTCCTTCTAGCCCCTGTGTGTGCTTTCCTGCTGTGGTGGCCACCCCCCAGTCTACCATCGTGCAGATCCAACTGCTCACTGCTTGTAGTAGTGGCCAGGCCGCTTGTGTTGGTGCTATGGCATTTATGACAGCTGTAAAGGGTTCATGCCACTGGAACACTTGTTCCGAAAGAGTAAAGGCCGCTAGGGATTGTGCCGAAAGATGCTTAACTTGTTTGGGAATGTGAGCCTAGAGTTATAGCTAGTGAGATGTTCTCCGTTGCATCAATATGGGTGTCACTGAACATAGAAGAAAATTTTAGGTATGCAACCTTTGTTTGCCAGGTTTGAGCTTGACCAACCTTGTACTTTTGCAGCCCTGGCAGCCTGTTGTAAAGGTTTGACTTATTTGGCCAGCAACTCCTTTAAGACTTTATGAGTGAGAGGGCATTCTAGTTCCTGATATTCCCATTGCAGATTCTCAGTTTGCTGAGCTTAGAGAAGAGGCAGCGGAAACAGAGCAAACCTCTCATCTCCCATTCCTCTCTCTCATTAGTTGGTGACCAACTAATGTGTTTTTCCCAGGCAGGAAACTCAAGTGGAAGTGTCCTTGTGTCAGCTTACTGCCTGGTCCTGGAAGGTTTATATTCATGGAAAGAAGGAAAGATATTTTATTCGAGTTTAGCTAGAGCAGCTAGCTAACTTCAACCTTTTTCATCTCATGGCACACTGAGAAGGTACTAACGTCAAGGCACACCACCAGTTTTTTGACAATTGGTAAGGCACACCATGCCCGCAATGGGGGCTCACATTCCCCATTGGCCATACTAATGACCCTCCCCCAAACTCTTGCAGCATACAAAAGTGCTGTGGCACAGTGTTTAAAAATGGCTGGGCAGAGGGACATATCAATGCCATTTGAAACCTTGTGTCGCAGAAGACTTACCATTTTAAAGCTGATTTTGTAGCTCCTCTAGAATTAAAACTATCTTGGGATATATGGAGTGACTAAAAGCTGTTTGTTCCTCTACATTTTCTGCCACGTTACAGCTATTCAAATACGAAAGTATACTGTATTCACAGCGCGTCGATTGGGAATGGCACACTTGCATTGAAATTGCTACTCTTCACAGGAAAATACACCAAAGCGGGGATTTTATCTGTTCTCAGTGCCTCATCCATATATTTTGCTGGGAAACTGTCAATTTAAATCTGCACGCACAAGGTGCATACAGAGCAACTCTGAAAGGTGGGCTGCTGCAGAAGCAGCTTCCTTCCTGGCTTAACCGAAGCTGAAATTGTGCATTCTTGCTAGAGAGCCATGACATTGGACTGCATGGGATTATTTCAGTGTAGGGGTTTCAGATTGTCAAGCAAGGATAACTCTGAGTAGCAAGCCTTTATTTTCTGCTACTCTATTTACAACACTGAATTTAATCACAGTACACAGGTTTTCAGATCATATCCAGCATCACTACTCTAATAATGGATTTTGTTATTTCTTTACTACCCCAAATTAATTCTCCAGAAGACAACCATGTCCTCAAGCTTCTCAATCACCGGGGCAGGGGTGGAGTGGGGAGATGTAAAGGGTAAAGCTGTTTTACTGGGTCAACTAATATTCAAAACACTGTATGTGTTGTGTAGGATGTGTAGGGTTGTGTAGGGTTGTGTAGGATGTTTCTCCACATGTATGGGTTCAGTAGTGAACGCAAAACATCAGCATGGAAATGTAAGGATGTTCATTTTTGAGCTAGATGTGCACTTAGCAGCTGAATGTTCTTTAGCGGAGCTGGAGGGCTAAGAAGGCACTCTATTGATAGATTATTTCCTGGAGAGAAAATACTAGAGTACAGAAGTCCTAAAACAGAAGCAAGGTAGCAAGAAGTTTTCAACAAGTGGAAAATAGTTTAGTCCTATGGCATCAGGAAAATACAATCACAATGAGAATTGCGTTTAGGGATGCTCTACAACAGTGGTCTTCAACCTTTTTCATGTCACAACTCCCAAAATAAATTAAGAACATAAGAAAAGCCTTGCTGGATCAGACCAAGGACCCATCTAGTCCAGCTTCCTGTATCTCACCAGATGCTTCAGAGAGCATGCAAGACCATACTCATATCTCGCTGCCACTCCCCTGCATCTGGCATTCAAAGGTAGCCTATTACCCTTACACCACCCCTAAGGAACACACCAGACTGAGGTTGGGGGTTCACTTTATTAAACACAAGTGTAAATCATGAAACCTACTGAACACCCATCCCTTCCTCTCCAGTCTGGGGTAGGCAGAAAAAAATTGCCATCCATGGGCAATTCATAAAGAAGGTATGAAACTGAGGACCCATCACCCATCTTGCCCCCTACGAGGACACAATCTGCCCACCCCATTTCTCTTACTTGTGCCTTCACCACAACCCTATGAAATAGCAGCCTGAGCAGAGCCAAACTTGCCAGCTGCAGGGCAAGACAGCGAGAACAGGCTGTGCGGAATTATAGCAAGAACTCAATTAGGATAAGGTGAACCATTATTGGATTGGATCTGAGCCTTCTCTTGCATAGGCTTTGAAAGGTTGCCATGACCCCCAAAATGAGGCTTCGCAACCCCAATGGGGTCATGGCCCACAGATGGAAGTACTCAGCTCTACAACAATCCTGAATTTATGGTATGGCACCAATAGTGGAGGGCTCATATGGCCACTAAGAGCATAGAGAGGAGCCACCTGCTCTCTGACATTATTCATTTTTTTACACAAGACTGGCTTTCTCTTTCCACTCACTCCTGCTTGGAAAATTTATTTCCAACTATATTAATACTTTAGTCTATGCAAATATCTTTTTAAAAAAAAATTAATTTGTATATTCATGAAGTTAGCTGAATCTCCTGACGGTTACTTTTGTTATAATAAGGTTCCACTTCATATTTCTCACTTTTTGCATTAAATCCATTTGCATGTTGTGGGAGTTGACTTCTATCCATATGGAGAATGCACCGACTGAGTGCAAGCAGTGCAAAAATAAGTGCATTAATTTTCTATTATGATAGGGGTATTTCCTTGGTAATTTAAACACAGGGAGACTCAGCACCCCAGACACATTCCAGACATGATGGAAACCAATATGCTAGTCTATCTCCTGCGCTAACCACCCACTGCTTTGCAGCATTATACATTTGTTTTGGCAGTCCATGAAATGTGTATAATTGGCTGTTCGCTAATACTGTAATTTTCCAATTCTGACTATGTTGTCTGTTGAACTTTGACTGTTGAATTCAGGCAGCCAGGAGTGTTGATAACTCAACCAACTGCTTAAGAATGAAGACCAAGTTAACTGTGGAAATAATTCATGAGTGGGGTGGGGGGAGTGAAAGGATAGCACCGACCCTTTCTCCTGTTCTCCATTGCTCCTTGGTTCTCCACCCATCCATTGCCTCAAAGGGCAATGTTAGAAACAAGGGGCAGGGTGCGGGGTTCAGGGTGTAAAGTGAAATGGGAAAGCTCCTGCTTAACCCCTTAGGACTAAATCCTGTCCAACTTCCCAGCATTGCTGCAGCTTCAATGGAGCCCTGAGATTGGGGAACAAATGTTCCCTTACTTTGAGGAGGCATCCATGACTGCTCCCCCACATTGTAGGATGCAGCACACACCCCATTGGCACAGCTGCATCAGCACTGGAAATTTGGATAGGATTGGGCCCTTAGTTCTCATTCCCCTTCTGAAATGAAGGTTAACTGTATTGAATTCACATCGTTTTACCTTCCTTCCCACCCCACAATAGAGCTGGACACTTCCCACTTCCCAACTGGACAATAGAGACACTTGGGATTTGCCATGTTGAATTGTTGGGCTTCAGTCTGTAAGGGTCAAATCCTACCCAACTTTCCAGCACTGATGCAGCCATCCCAAAGGGGTATGTATGTGTTGCATCCTGTGGGTGGGTGGGGGCAGTCATGGGGGGTCTCCTTTTGGTAAAGGGATATTTGTTCCCTTCCTTCCGGGGTGCCTTGTGGCTGACCTGCACTGGAAGGTTGGATAGGATTGGGCCCTACCCAACCTTTTGGGTTTCCAACCTTTCAGGAATGGCCTGGAGTCTACTGGAATCAGCATCAATCTCCAATGCTATCAATTTCAATGCTATTGAAAGCAATCTTGGCAATTCTAACATAGCTTCCATGCCCTGTTGTGTTTCTCATGTTAAGGAGAAAAAACGTCCAAGAATAGCTTCAGTCAAAGTGGGCATTCCTAACCCTACACTGCCATGGATCTCACCTTCTAGCCTTACCTTTCAGGTGCGCCATTGATGCTCTTCTTCTTCCCTTCCTCCTCCTAGGTTCAGACCACCACTATGTGCATCTCAGTTAGCCTCAGTGGCACAGTGGTCCTCGGTTGCCTCTTTACTCCCAAGCTGCACATCATCCTCTTCCAGCCGCAGAAGAATGTAGCCAGTCATCGTGCCACCACTAATCGTTTTAGCGTGACTGCTGCTGGCTCCAGCCATTCACATGGTGAGTGATGGAGGATCCCTTGAAGCACTGCATTTATATCCATTCACAATTCAATTGGCAACTAACCATTCTTCACCTGTTAAGAGTTAGTCTTCTGTACAAATTTGCTGAGGGCGGGTGCAGAGTTGATTTAACTCGTAGCCAGTTTAACCTACTTTGTCTGAATTGGAAAGAAAATCTGGAACTACTGTACACACAACTATTGTAGGCGTTGTTTCCAAGTTGCAGTGTTCTGCAAAAGAAAGAACGTCCTAATAAAAATGTGAAATACGAAAATTAGTGGGGAATAGACACCAGATTAATCTTTGTTTTTTTAGTCATTATGGTGCACAAATGCACCAAATATTATATCATGAAAAGCTATTGATTAAAAAAAAATCAAATAGTATTTATATACCACTTTTCAACACAAAGTTCACAAAGCGGTTTACAGCCTAATAATAATAATAATAATAATAAAGTTAAATGGCTCCCTGTCCCAAAGGGGTTCACAATTTAAAAAATGCAGAATACCCCCAGCAACAGCCACTAGAAAAGACACTGTGCTGGGGTGAAAAGGGACAATTGCTCTCCCCCTGCTAAATGTAAGAGTTTCACCACTTGAAAAAGTGCCTCTTGCCCAGTTAGCAGGGGGTTAATAATAGATCTTGCCCCAGTTATCAGGGGTTCTAATAATAAATCAGATCCAAGGGCCTTTCTGACTGTGCCGCCACTGGTAGAGGTGAGGGGGCAGAGCTGAGGTGAGGGCCAGGAATAGGGCCTTCTCGGTGGTGGCTCCTCGGCTATGGAATGCCCTTGGAACTAAGAACTGCTCCCTTGCTGGAGACCTTTCAGCAAAGCCTTAAAACTTTTTTTTTATTATCTAAAAAGGCGTTTGAGTGAATGGTTGGCTGGCATCTTTTAATGAAATTCTTTCAATGTTGGTGCCCCTGGTTTCTGTGCTGTTTTGATGTTGTTGTTTTAATGTTTTTACGATATTGTTTTAATATTGTTTTCATTTCACTTCTAAGCCTCCTTGACTCCCCTTTCCTGGGGAAAAAGGCGGGATAAAAATATTTTAAATAAATACATATTTATTTATTTTTATGGTAAATACTACCAGTATTATTATTATTATTATTATTATTATTATTATTATTATTATTATTATTATTATTATTATTATTAT